>PVJN01034321.1:0-22895 GCA_004026805.1 Lasiurus borealis | reverse complement strand
ACCCTTAGTCTGTGTGCATCTCTTTTTGTGAGGTAGGTTCCTTATAGACAGCAGATATATGGGTTATGTTTTCTTATCCAATCTGTTACCCTATGTCTTTTGATTGGAGCATTTAATTAATTTACATTTAAAGTTATTATTGATAGGTACTTATCTGTCACCATTTTTATTCTTTACCCCTGTGTTCCCTCTTCGCTTCTTTTTTTTTTTTTTTTTTTTTTTTTTTTTTTTTTTTTTTTTTTTTTTTTTTTTTACAGCAGACCCTTTAACATTTCTTGCATTGCTGGTTTGGTGGTAATATATTCCCTTAGTCCTTTTGTGAAGCTCCTGGTTTCACCTTCAATTTTGATTGAAAGCCTTGCTGGGTACAGTGATGTGGGAACCTCTTTCCATGTCCCACATGGTTCAGGGTTCCTGGGGCAGGATTCCAGTTCTGAAGGAGGCCGAATGCAAATGAAATAAAAGACTAGAAAACATTAATTTGGTAATATTTGGGGGCCAGGTAGGAGGACTGCCACCTTCCTTTGGCCTTGCCATCCCTTTTATTTAGGTTTGGGATACACCCTTTGCCCTGAAGCAGGCAATTCCAGTAACAAGTAGATTATCTTATCAGTCAGGATTAACATGATTATTTGATGGGAAGTTCATTGTCTCAATTAGATAGGGAGTGGCTGGTTTTGACCTTTCAGAGCTTCAAGGTTGACCAGCCTTCTAGCCTCCTGTTTTCATTCATTTAGTGAGAACAATGTTTTGGTTTTCAACACAGTATTCTTGGAGTCAGACCCTTCCTTTGCAGGACTTTTTGTATATTTCATTCCATTCCCTTCCTGCCTGATGAGTTTCTGTTGAAAAATCAGTTGCTAGTCTGATGGGGGTTCCTTTGTAGGTAACTTTCTGTTTCTCTCTGGCTGCTTTTAAGATTCTTACTTTGTCATTGGTGTTTGCCAATTTAATTATAATATGCCTTGGTGTCAGTTTTCTGGGGTTCATTTTATTTGGGACTCTGTGAGCTTCTTGGATTTGTGTGGGTTTTTTCCTTCCTAGATCAGGAAAGTTTTCTGTCATTATTTCTTCAAACAGGTTTTCTATTCCTTGCTCAGTTTCCACTCTTTCTGGAACACCAAGTATGAGGATATTGTTGTTTTTTGTGTTATCCCAATGTTCCCTTAGGCTCTCCTCTTACTTTTTAATTTTTTTTTTCCCTAGGAACTGATGTACTTGGGTATTTTTTCCTATTTTGTCTTCTAGCTCACTGATGCAGTCCTCTGCTTCTTCTAGTCTACTTTTGATGCTTTCTATTAAGTTCTTTATAGCAGCAATGCCATTTTTCATTTCTTCTTGATTCTTTATAATTTCTTCTTGGTTCTTACTCATATTGTCAAATTTGTCTTCCATTCTTTTCAGCCACCTCATGACCATTTCTCTGAACTCTTTCTCTGGTAGATTCTTTGCTTTTATTTCATTTACTTCCTTTTCTGGTAATGCCTGCTTTTCTTTCATATGCAAGCTGTTTCTTTGTCTGCCCATGGTGTTTCTTCTCTGGGTGTCTGGTTATGTAGTTCTCTCTCCTGCATTGATTTAAAGGCACAAAATACAACATGACCAGGTACAAAACACAAGGCACTGAACAGAAATGTATTCACGATGTTAATAACCATAAATAAGGTGACTAACAGTAAAAGACAAATCAGTGGTAAGTAGATTTTTTCATTCTGTTTCTCCCAAGAAAAGAAAGAAGTGCCAAAATGAATTTGGGAGAAGGGAGAAAAAAAAAAGAAAAAGAAAAAGAAATAAAAATAGAGAAAGAAGAAAAAGGGAGAAAGAAAAAAAGTAGAGACATGAAAGAGAATAAGAAAGAGAATGGGGGCAAATTATATATATGAGGAGAAAACTCCAATAGAACAGCCACTAATCCCAACAAATGCCAACAACAAGTACCTGGAAAATAATACAAATTACAAATAACATTATCAAGGGAGGCGAGGGAAAACAGAGGTAAAAAACAAAGCAAACAAAAAGCAAAATAAAACAAGTAGAATAAGCAAAAACAATCTCACATAAAAAAAGTATAAAAAAATTGATATAATCAACATTCAAGCAAACAAGAACAAAAGGACATAGAGGAAAACAATTTTTTGGATAGTGAAGACAGAGGAAAGAGGTATGTATGGACTTGGAGTAGAAGATTAGAAATTAGATATATAAGTGGGGTGAAGTTTTAACCAGGTAAAAAGAAAGAATAGGAAAAATCTAAAGTTGGAAAAGGGTAGGAGAAACAAGACAACAAAATGGGAAAAGTTAGGAAGAGAGTGTTGGCATAAAGGTAGAGTTGAGTTAGAGTAAAATGATGCTAAAGGAAAGCTGAAAATAGAATGTAGAACTCTAATCCCAAAGTAAGATAAAGAGAATATAAAATGACACTTCTTTTTTTTCAAAAATGTAAAATAGTAGTAGTAAAAATACTGGTTGAAAATAAAAATGTAATAATTAAAAAGGTAAAATATTTTGAGGAAAAAAGAAAAAAATTAGTTTTTTAATTAAAAGATGAAAAAAATTAAAAATAAAAATAGAATGGGCAGTAGTGGAGGTCATTCACTTCCTCTATTGTTCTGTTTGGCACGCCTGTTTCCCAGTCACTACGATATTACAGTTTCCTTCATTCTACTTCTGCTCAGTGGAGAGTCAATTTGTGATCAGCCCCTGGGTGGCAGTGTTTCGGAATTGACCTCTGAGATTATAGGTCCTCTCTAGCCTTTGCTTAGATCCTGCTTTCTCTGTGGTACTTAATACCAGTTTGTGGGAGTGGGTTTCCCCAATGCTAATTCTCTGATGGTTATTCTGCGCTCTGATCCCAGGTTCCAGAAAAACAACTTTCCCCTGCAGTCTCTTAGGATGTTCCCAACTGGGTGATCCTATGTATTGGGCTTAGCAATCAGAAGCCAGGGCCTGAAGAGGAAAGAGTGCAGTCTGTGCTCTCCCTCTTCCCTGCTCCTGTTCAAGCATCTGGGACCCCTTAATAACTCCCAGGCTGTCCTTCTGCCTCAGATCAAAGTGGGTTGCTTTCTAGAGCTTCCCTCTGTTAACAGCTCTGCAGGCCCCCTTCCACATTCAGGGATTACGCCCTGCCCAACATCCACGGATTTCTGTAGCTCCAGGTCCCACAATGTGCGCATCTCTCTGTTCTGCGGGACCAGAGACCTCACCTTATCCCAGGAGAAATCTGACCTTTCCATGTGGCATGTGGAGCTCCTCTGAATCCGAGTGTTTGCACTGATTGGGAAGCGATGTTCTGGGTCCCCAGCTTGTCGGTGGGTTCCGTAGCTGTAGCTTTTCAGTGTTCTGTAAACATCAACTTTCCCCTGAAAGATGGTGCAGTCTCCACGTTCATGCTGGTGGCTCCAGGAGGAATAAACCCCGTGGCAGTGGGGCTGCCTGGTTAAGGGAGCCCCGTTCAGCAGTCCCCCACCTTCTTCTGGAGGATAACTGTCCCTTAACTTGCCAACAAACACTCCCAGTGCAACCCTAAGCTGTTCTCTCTGTCTGCTTTAGCAACAAGGCTCCGGACACATCTGTCTATTCCACCGCCATTTTTTTCTCCCTCCCCTGACTTCTTTCATGAGGACAGTGATCCCGAATGAGGCAGGGGAATGTTATAGAATAGAAAAGGATGACCCCCTGATGGGAGCCCTAAGAACAAAAAAGGTGTGGGGGAATAGACAGACTGGCCCTTTGATAAGAGGTTTAGAGGCTTGGGAGAAACAGAATGACTTCTATTCTGACACTTTGATTGCCAGCACACCTGCTGGTAACTTGTTGCGTGCAGATCAAACTCAGTGCAGTTTGAGTTCAGCCAGACTCACCTGCCTGGCTTTCTCCTGAGTGTAGATGTGGGGTATTGCCTTTCAGTTTTAGCACCTTTGCCTCTTACCAACAGGCCTCATCTCTCTGTTCCTCTTCACCAAGAAGGACTCTAAAGCTGCCCCTTCAGAGTGGTGCTTGGGGTTTGTGAGCACTTCTCAGGGGAATTGATATTTTTATCAGTTGAGTACTTCCCAGAGTTAGGAGCCCTCACCAGTTTGGCTCATTGGATAGAGCATCGGCCTGCGGATGGAAGGGTCCAGGGTTCAATTTCAGTCAAGGGCATATACCTCAGTTGCAGATTCCTCACCGGCCCAGGCCTTGGTCAGAGCTTATGCAGGAAGCAACCAATCTATGTATTTCTCTCTCATCAATATTTCTGCTTTCCCTCTCTCTTCCACTCACTCTAAAAATATCCTCAGGTGAAGATTACAAACAAACAAACAAACAAACAAATAAATAAATAAATAAATTTATTTAACTTAATTTAAAGTTAGCCATACCCAAGTTTAAATTGCAGCTGCCATTGAAGTCTCTGGCCTCAGTCCCTGTTTATACAAGAGGAATGATGATAATATCTACTTCCTAGTTTTGTCATGAGAACTCAATGAGTTAAGTATAGAAAGCATTTATCCCTGGGCCTGGTAAATAATAAGTGTTCAATAAATGATAACCAATAGTAGTAGTAACTATGTACAAAAACCAATCTAACATGCTTAGACTAACTTCATGTGGGGACAGGGCAGGAAGGCAGGGCAAAGGTTGGCCTGCTTCTATGTAACTGAACCATGGGGCTTCCACGGGTTCTTCTCTCTCAGTTCATACAGCCTGACTTATTTTCTGAGTTGTAGCTTAAAGTAATCATCATGGAGCTGTAGGACCTTCTATCTTTTCCTCTGGTTTATCAGTTCCATGAGGGCAACAACCATTCCTGTTTCATTTTCCATTGACTCACACTGACCTATGGATGACAGAGTATCATATATGAGAAAGAGGGAGAAGGAGAGACAGAGACAGAGCTAGGTAAATAGAGGAGGAGAACAATAAGAAAGAAGGAAGAAAGCCCTGGAGCCTTCCAAAAAGAAATGGGGATGAAGTAAGGTTTACATAGGCAGACCTGCCTTCCAATCTTGGTTCCCTGTAGCTCCAGCAGGAAAAGCAAAAATTGAGGAAAGGCTCTCCTGGAAGCTCAGCAAGAGATAACGATGCAACATCTTTAATCTGGATAAGGATATACAGAGAATATACATTAATTTCTCTCTGGATGCATAATCACATTTATGTAATAGTGAGAATTTATGTAAAACATTGGATAATGTTCATGACCTATGCACATAACTACACTATGGTTAAAGTAGTTAGTAACTATATGGGTCCACATGTTAGTGACTGTTCTCTCCTCTCTGGGCCTTTGCACTTACCAATAATTCTTTTTAGAATGTTCATTCCCTGTTACCTCTCCTCCCACACCTGCCTTGCCCCTGCTGCCTTTACTCATCTTCAGGTCTCAATTTATACTCCACTGTCTCTTGATAGTCCCCCATATCTGTATCTGGGTGGCCTGGCATGTCCCAAGGCACTTATGTCACTTATGGGCCTTATCTAATTATTTCTTATTCTCTCTAGAAAGACACGGAGGTTTCTCAAGGATAAAAAACTATGCTTTATCTAAGTCTGTATCCCCAGTGCCTGGCACACAGTGGCTGCTCAAATATATTTGCTGAGCTAGGGAATAAAATACTTGAGTTGCTCTTCTGTTTCCTTTCAAGATAGCCTCTATTCTTCTTAGACAAGCCTCTGAATCCATCAGAGAGGACTTGTTATAAAATCAACAAGCAGAACAATCCACTACTTCTGGGATTTCAAAATGTCATGGTGAAGGATTAAGAAGCCCGTTATAATGTCAGTAACTGCCAAAAAAGTAAACCAAACAGCACAGTAGAAATCAAAGTATCAAGACAGTACTGTACTGTTAGCACTCCCTGGCTAAAAAATACAGTGCAGTCAACTGCAGATTCAGGATCTGTACTCAGGGGTCTGCACTTGCACTGTGAATTACCAAGGACTCTGCTCCCAACCTAAGCTCCAAGTTTCTGCCCTGCTGTGCTGCCTGCACCTGAGGGATGATGCAGGATGAAGCTATAGAACTGAACCAATGAGCACTGAATTAGCTTTGTTAGAAAGGCACTTGAAGACCCATACCCCAAAAGAGAAAAGTTTTCCATATTTATACCCTCTGTTAATATACATATAAGCAACCAAGCAACCAGTATAACATTGGCTAATACTTGTGTTAAGTGACTGAGATGGATTATCTCATTAGTTACTCCTTGCAACAACCCTATTAACTAAGTAGCATCGCCATCCCCATTATACAGATTAGAACACACAGAGAGATTAAATTGTACTCTCAAAATCACACAGCCAGTTTGAATTCAGGTACTCTCATTCTAGAGCCCAAGCACTAACCTCCCAGCATCCTTCTTATGTAAAGACTGATCAGACCTGTGCTGAAAATTTGTAAAATCACATGGGTTACATATCACCTTTCCCAAATTCTGAAACACTTAGGACAGAGAACCCCATAAGGAGGTGCAGAAGTTTGGGATGAAAAAAGAAAGGCCTCCTGCAGAGAGCAAATAATAAACTCAATGTGGCAGTGGGCAGTCTGTGGCAGCCTTAAAGAGTTGGGCCTTTGAGATGTCATGGAGCAAAGAGCCATCCCTATCCCACTCCACTTTTGGTGTAGAACCCTAGATTCTGAGAACAGAGGGGCTGTCTAAATACCCTGGGAAAGGCCAGGTGAGAAATGCTGGCTATCTAACTCACGCAATAAACTAAAAAATGCTGAGGGATATTTGCCTTTTATGATAATTCAGGGTATGGGCTTATTAATACAGGCTTATTAAAGGATAATGAAACAAGTGTATGCATGAAAAACAAAACATGGATTGAAGCTTTTCAATTTACATCTGCCATAATGAGCACTAAGCTCAGGTTTTTACCCAGCATTTGACACCCACTAATTATTTCAGTAATTTCAGTTACAATTAATAAAAATTCAGCCATGTGTGTAAAATCTTAATATTCCCTTTTGTCATCCATCAACCGAGTAGAGGGACATGCAGAAGAGAGTACTGGAGGGCAGGATGTAACTCTAAATTCTTTTCTTAACTAAAAGATATTGAGCATGACCTACATGCCTAGCACCATGCTATGCACTTCATTTCACCTGTTTTGCCTCACTGACTCCTTACATACAATTTAAATGCCCTAATTCCTTTTTATGTCATCACTATTTGTCTCCCACCCTTAAGAACCTAAAATCCATTCTCTATAAGACTCCTCCTATCCCCCTCCATCCTCATATCTCCTTTTTTATCTCCAGATTCTTCCCACTTCACCATCTGAAAGTTAGAGCTCCTCTTTAGTAAAATCTCCATCATTGCCCCTGCTCTTAAAAATGCATCACCTTATTGCTCTTCCTAAAGACTAGTTCCCTGAAGAACAAACTTCCCAGCAGCCCTTTCAAGAGAGGGTAGTTTTGCTCCCACAGTCCCCATATAATTCAGATAGGAACGAGAGGTGTATCTCTCTTGCTATTCCTCAGTACTTCCAAACCTTTCTCTTTCTCACCTTCCTAAAAGCACTCAGCTTTAAATCATATTTCCTAAGAGTATATTACCCATTATCCTTCATCATTGCAGTCTGCAACAATGAGTCACTCATTTCTTCATGGTTTTAGTCCCTATTTAAATTCTTGGCACTCTAATATATTCATAGATAGATCATCCTTTTAACACTTAAGGAACTCATCTCCTTCAGTAGTCTACTTTAGTCACCACAGGTCTACATGAGCCTACCATTGTTATGATCAATGCAAACTCTCCATAATCTAGGCATCACACCTCATACTACTCCCTGACTACTTGCTCAAACTTTCTATCTCCCACTCATACCCTAACTCTGTCAATCTTTTGTTTCCCTCCACCCCCAGGATCTACTTTCCAAATCACTAACCTGACTTCTTTTTAGAGAAGTTTTTGGTTCACACCAGTATTCAGCAGAAGGTACAGAGTTACCATATAACCCCAACTCACACACGTGCACAGCCTCCCCATAATCAACATCCCCCCAGAGATTAGCTGATGAATCTATATTGACACATCATTATCACCCAAAGTCCCTATTTATATTGGGGTTTACTCTTGGTGTTGTTCATGGGTTTGAACAAACATTATCGACCATTATAGTATCATAGAGAATAGTTTTGCTGCTCTAAAAATCCTGTGTCAAACTATTCATTGCTCATTTCCCACTAACACCTGGCAACCTCTGATCTTTTTATTGTCCCCATAGTTTTGTCCTTTCCAGAATGTCATATCCCTGAAACCATAGAGTGTGTAGCCTTTTCAGATTGGCTTCTTTCACTTAGTAATATACATTTAAGTTTCTTCCCTATTTTTCTTTGGCTTGATAGCATATTACTTATCATATATTCCACTGTCTGGATGTACCACAGTTTACTTGTCCACAGTATATTTATTTTACTAAAGGAAATCTTGGTTGCTTCTAAGATCTGACAATTATGAATAAAGTTTATATAAACATATATGAATAGGTTTTTGTATGGACATAGTTTTCTTACTTCTTTGGGTAAATACCAAGGACATAGTTTTTTATTCCTTTGGGTAAATCCAAGGATCATGATTTCCTGGTTTGTGTCATAATAGTATGTTTAATTTGGTAAGAAATTGCTAACTTTATTTTCTTGTGTACAACATATGATTGGATCTTTTTTCTAACCATCTTTCCACTTTCCTTCTCCCTTAGAAGTCCTGATTCTCTCCATACCAGCTTCTATCATAATCTTCATCACATACAGCTCAATTCTTCTGCTGCTTTCTTGATATGGTGTATTCTTTGGCAAAAATACAATACTGGTAAAATCTAATTCTCTACATTTCCATGCCAGCATGCAAATATGTTAGAAAACATCAATCATTTTGGCTAGCCCTATTTATTTGTTTGTTTGTTTGAGAGGGGAAATGAAGAGAGAGAGGCAAAAACAACTTTGTGCAAGAGAAAAATCTATCAGTTGACTTCTGCACATGTCCCAAGTGGGGATCAAATAGGCAACATTTAGGTATACATGATGATGTTCCCACCAATTGAATCACACTGGCCAGAGCAGCTAGTCTCATTTTAAGTTTCTCACCATGAACCTCAAATGAGTTGTCATGGTTCTCTAACCAACATACCCTGTCGTCCTAATCCATTCACTCTTAAAATTCTCCCAAAACTATTTCAGACCTCTCCTCAAACTTCTATCACCTCCTCTCCAATTTTTAGTCTCAACTGATAACTTTTCTTCCTATTTCACTGAAAAAAGGGGCAATAAAAAGAAAATGTCTAAAAACCCCACCACAATGCTAGCTTTTTCACCACATAGTTTGAACTTCTTCCTACTATAGGTAAACCACATATGGTTCTATCTAAATTTATTCCTATGTATATAGAATCAAATCATCTGTCATATGCTATTGAACTACTTGTTTGGATTAATATAATAATCTGCTGATATCATACACAAGGACCAGCAAAATTATCCACTGAAAAATTCCCATCAACATATAAAATATGTGGTTTCTCCCCAAACAGAAGAAGGTAGGTAGGGAAAGAAGGAGGGGAATAAAACCAAACACTTGTCTAATCTGTTACTTACCATTCCTCTGCCCTCTTTTGCAATAAAGCTCCTTAAAAGAGTTATCTATGTAACTGGCTCCAATTCTCTATCTTCCAGTTCTCTAATTCTCACCGTCATGCTTCCACTCTCCCATATGTGCTCCCATCAAGGTGACCAATGACCTCCAAATTGCTAAATCTAATGGTCAATTCTCAATCCTCCTATTATTTAGGAATAATAATACTACCAGCTTTAAAGGATAATTGTGACCATTTAAGGAAATATTGGAATACTTAGAACACTGTTATTGTAAACTGTTTTGTAATTATTTCTTAAATTCAACCTGAATGTCAAAACTTCCCAGTCTGACAGCATGCAAATTTACGGTAATTTATCTCCCTTTGTAACTTCAATTGGAGCTTTCAATGAACATTCCTTCTCCATAACTGGGTCTCTGAAGGGAGAAAAGGGGGATAGATTGGAGTCCCACACTACTTTTTGAATCTAATTTCTAAGGTCTGAGGAGTGAGTGTTAATTATCTTGTATTATGTGGGTGTCTCCACAGCATCCATCTGAAAAATTAATTTTAACTTTTGACCAATGAGAATAATAACCTTCTCCCTCTTTTCTAATTTAATTTTGACAGTAGCTTTGAAAATGTTTGAGAGTTGGGGATCTTAACTAAAGTCAAGCAAACTAATAATTTTTAAAATCTATGTTATCAAAATAATAGCTTCAGCAGTACAAATTCAAAAATATCAACATATTATTTGGAGCCAGAGATTCATCTCAATGATAAATGAGATTGTAATTAATGGACCAAAAAGAAAGGAAATTCTGCAGCAGTTGAAAATCAAAGAATCTCTATTAACATCTGTGTTGAGCAGAGAACAAGAAATAAATGGTAGAATATTAAAAAACTTGGAAGTTACATTTGAGCAAAGATTTGAAGGAGTGGGAAAGTTGTTCATATAGATACCTGGGAAACAGCATTCCAAGTATAGATAATAACCAGTACAAAGATAAGGTCTGTGCCAAGTGTGTTTGAAGAATAGGAGGGAGTCAGAGTGGCTGGAGTAGACTGAGGGAGGAAGAAGGCCATAGGAAATAAAAATCAGAGAGAATGGAAAGGCTAGATACTATCTTTAGAGAACAATATAATGACTGTACCTTTACTCTAAGTAGATAGGAAGTCCCTAGATAGTTTGAGTATAGCAGTTCCATGATCTAACTACATTTTTTAAGTATTCCTCTAACTGATATATGGAGAATACACTATAGAGGACCAGAACAGGGAAGACAGTTAAGAGTCTCTTGGATTAACTGAAGTAAGAGATGACAATGGTTTGGACCAAGGTAAAAAGAGCAGAATTGGTAAAAATATATACAGATATATAATCTGTGTATATTAAAACATATACACATATAAATATACATGTGTGTGTGTGTGTGTGTGTATGTGTGTGTGTGTGTGTGTGTGTGTGTTGAAGGCTGAGCGACTGGCCAACTGGCCAACCAGCTGGTAGCTATGACATGCACTCGCCACCAGGGGGCAGATGCTCAATGCAGGAGCTGCCAAGCAACAGCAACTTTGCAGAGCGCCCTCTCACATATCCTGGGATCCCCTGAGGGATGTCGGACTTCAGGTTTCTGCCTGATCCCCAAGGCCAGACAAAGGGACCCCATCGGTGCACAAATCCTCTAGTATATATACACTGAGTGGCCAGATTATTATGATCTCTGAATGCATAATAATCCTTTAGAAAACTAGAGGCTGGGTGCATGAATTCATTCATGGGTGGGGTCCAGCCAATCCAGCCAGGGGGAGGGGACATGGACGGTTGGCCAACCTGCCTTCTGGTTTAACTCCTGGTTGAGGAGATAATTTGCATTTTAGGCTTTTATTATATAGGATATACACTAAGTGGTCAGATTATTATGTGTTCAGAGATCATAATAATCTGGCCACTCAGTGTATATTAGAGCTAGCAGGACTTGCTATCGAATTATATGTTGGATATGAGAGTAATGGAATCCTCAAGGATAAATCCAAATTTTTTTTGTCCTGGACAACTGAAAGAGTGGGGAAAACTAAGTGAGGTGGCACAGACAAGATCCAGTGTTAGTTTTATTAAGTCTGAAAAGCTCATTTAGCATCCAACAGTAAATATCAAGTTGACCATTAGATATATGAGCTGAGTTCAGGAAAAAAATACTGGGCTAAAGATATAAATTTTGGAGTCATCACCATATAGGTTGTATCTTATGATCTTAGATAAAACTAAGAGGCAATTAGTGTAAACAGATAAAAATAGAATTCAAAGGACTGGGCACATTTTGGGGCATTCCAAAATTAAGACATCAGGGATATGAGAATGAATCAAAAACAAATGCAAAAAGTAGTCATTTAGGAAGAAAAACACAGAAGAGTATGGTATGCTGGAAGTCAGGTGAAGAACTTGTATCAACCATTGGATTTAGCAACATGAAAGTCACTTGTGACTGATAAGCTCAGTCTCAATGGAGGAGGCAGTAGGTATAGGTGGGGAAGTCTTATTAAATAGAATAAGAAACATTACAAGGAGGGCAATTGGAAATATTCAGTGTAGACAACTCAATTAAAAACCCTATATAATAAAACCCTAATATACAAAGCTACCGAAGGGTGGAACGACCCATCACTATGATGTGCACTGACCACTGAGGAGCAGATGCTCAGTGCAGGAGCTGCCCCCTGGTGGTCAATGCACTCCCACAGGGGGAGCGTCACTCAGTCAGAAGCCGGACTCACAGCTAGCGAGTGCAGCAGGAGCCTCTCCCGCCTCTGTGCAACGTTAAGGACCCTTTGGAGGATGTCTGTTCCCTGTACCAACTGGCCTTCCCTGCAGGCCATCTTATGTCCACATGGGAAAAGGATCTTTGACCACATGGGGGCAGCCATCTTGTGTGTTGGAGTGGTGGTCAATTTGCATATTACTCTTTTATTAGATAGGATTGAGGTCTGGTGCATGGGTGGGGCCAGCTGGTTTGCCCTGAAGGGTGCCCCGGATCAGGGTGAGGGTTCCTTTGGGTTTTTGGATGGCCTGAGTGAGGAGCTTGTGGTGGTTTACAGGCTGGCCATGCCCCTGGAGACCCAAGTGGAGGCCCTGGGATCTGGGATTTATTTATCTTCTACAATTGAAACTTTGTAGCCTTGAGCGGAGTCTAAGACAGCCAGGGCTGCAGAAAGCTTGGCTTCTTCCATTGCCAGAGAAACCCAAGCCTCCTGCTCACTCCGTAGCTGTGGCCATCTTGGGTAGGTTAATTTGCATACTCGCTCCTGATTGGGTGGTGGGTGTGGCTTGTGGGTGTTATAGAGTGGTGGTTAATTTGCATATTTCTCTTTTATTAGATAGGATAAAACTCCAAAAATAAACAACTAAGTTTAAAATTGCTCACTGCTCTGAGTAGCATGTTGAAATCTTGCAGTATCCCATGCTGTCCCACCTGGGATGTGAATCATCCCTTTGCTCAGTATATCCATACTGTGAATACTAACCTCCCAATCAGTCATTAGTAGTCTCAGTTACCAGAGTGACTGCCATGGTATCACAATGCTTGTGTTCAAGTAACATTTATTTTACTTAATAATGCCACATTAATATACCACATTAACTACAGTATAATTGTGCTACTTTATCAGTTATTATTATTAATCTCTCACTGTGCCTAGTTTATAAATTAATCTTTATATAGGTACAAATATATAGGAAAAAACATAGTATATATAGGATTTGGTACTATCCACTTGGTGTCTTGGAACATTAAAATACACACACACACATGCACACACACAGTAAGTAGCCAGATTATGATCTCTAAACGCATAATAATCTGGCCACTCAGTGTATATTCTATATAATAAAAGGCTAAATTCTATATAATAAAAGGCTAATATGCAAATTGTCCCCTCGGCCAGGAGTTCAACCAGCAGGCATATCCCCTTCCCCTGGCCAGGTTGGCCAGACCCCACCTATAATACTTATTTATTTATTTATTTATTATTTATTTATTACTTATTTACTTACTTACTTACTTACTTATTTATTTTAGAGGCCCAGTGCACGAATTTGTGCACCAATGGAGTCCCTTGGCATGACCTGAGAGATCAGACCGAAACTGGCTCTCTGACATCCCCTAAGGCAGTGGTCAGCAAACTCATTAGCCAATAGAGCAGCAGTTTGCTGCCATAAGGGGTCCTGGATTGCGAGAGGGCACAGGCCAGTCCGAGGGATCTCATGGGTGCATGATCAAGGCTGGGGAGAGACTACAGAAGGGCTCCAGGGTATGTCTGGCCCATCTTGCTCAGTCCTGATTGGCCGGACCTCAGCAGCAAACTAAACTATTGGTCAGAGTATCTGCCCCCTGGTGGTCAGTGCATGTCATAGTGACTAGTTGACCAGTCAACTGTCTGCCCCCTGGTGGTTATTGCACATCATAGCTATCAGCTGAGTGGCCTTAGTATATCATTAGCATATTATGCTTTGATTGGTTGAATGGCCAACTGGACACTTAGCATATTAGGTTTTTATATATATACAATACACTCACACACACACATATACACACACACACTGAGAGGCCAGATTATTATGCATTCAGATATCATAATAATCTGGCCACTCAGTATGTGTATCCCATTAATAACGGAGGACACTGCATAAGGAAAAGTGGATTCTTATCTCTTCGAGTCTTAGGTTCTACATCTGTGAGTTGAAAATGCTGATAGTACTTCCATCATGAGGTTTTTACAAGGATTGAATGAAATGATGCAGGTAGAACATCTGTTATCCATTGGAACTGGCAGAATTCAGATTGCAAAAATGTTATTTTTAAAAGGGGTACCTATGAGGTTTTGGGAATGTGTCTCAACTAAAGTTTTGGAGTGTGGCTTGGAAGGTTCACTGAGCTCAGGGATAACACAGAAAACCATAATCATCATAATCCTCCAGGATGTTCTGATAAGCCTGGGTTATGACCCTCCTATTAGCAACTATCCATATTTATGTCATCTCTGTGCTCCAGTTGACATAGGTTCTTTGTCTCTGCAAGCCATCTGCAGACACCAGCCTAAGTGTCTAATGCAGAAAGCAGAAATCTAGCTGCTTGTTCTGGTGTGTCTCCCCATACCATTTCCAAGTTAGCTAAAAAAGCCCAGAAAAGTAAAAGTACCTAATGAAATGGTGCCTTATGTTCTGAACGGTGCTGAACCAAGAAATGTGCAGAGGCTCTAGGACAGTACAGTCTTATTTTCTCCTAGCATGGGGAGCCTGAGCCAAGGCCTGTGTCAAACCCTTTCTACTTCCTCTCTATATCCATCCATGCATTCAGCTCTAGGATGAGTTTCCACCAAGAGATAAGGTCTTGTCTAGTTAATAGGGAAGTCAATAATATTCAGACTCCTTGTTCTTAAAAAAGCACCAATAAAGTTAATAGAGTAGCGGCCATAGATTCAGGGAAACTGAGTCGTAGCAGCAGGACTGCCAGAGTTGAATAGGTATGTATGATGAAGGACCCTTCTTGCCCATTTCCTTGAGCTTCAATCTCTGGCTCATTGAGGCTCTCAGACTATCTTAGCTGGGACAAGCTCTGGGAAAGTTTTACATAGCATTACTCTTGCACAATCCTGAGAGTGGATTCCTAGCCTCCTCTACCCCCACACTATTTGGTGACCATATTGGCTTTGTTCATTAACAATTTTTTATTCTTAGTACTATATACAGTAGACTCTCAATAAGGAAGGAAGGAGGGAGGAAGGGAAGGAGGGAGAGAAAGGAAAGGAGAAATGAAGAAACAGGACACAGCTCTTCATGTCACCACCTGTTCTCTAGCTATTTGCCAAAACCTAAACACTCCAAGTATCTTCCCTGAATTTTTCTCCGTGGCAATCTGCCTGATCTGAGCAGTCATTTTTCTTTCTAGCATGTCTATTCTTCTCCCTAACTTATGTATATAAATGGGAGTCCCCTCTTTTCTGAAAACATTTTCCTGATCGTTTTTCTTTCTCCTATCTAATAAACATTTACTTCCTCCTTCTTTAATGCAAGGGGACATTTTAATGCAGCAGTGCTGGAAGAAGGCAAGAATCATTAATTCAGAAAAATGGCTGAGTTTCTGCAGTTTGCTTGGCTTACATCTATTTGCTAGGGAATCCAAGTTCTGGAAAAGCAAAACTGCACTCCTGTTTATCAAATATAACTTACCAGTCAGGGCTGCTGACATTGATTAGCACTGAAAGGATGTTTGTCTCTTGTGTCTTTTCTGAACAAATTCCAAATAGGTTCATTTTAACTAAGAAATCAACAAGGGACCCTCCAGGGTAAAACATTTGGGAGGAATGCCAGTACGAGGGTGACATGAAACATGTTTTTGTCGGACATATTTTGGATCATTATCTGGAACTGAAATAGTCTGTCTTGGGGAGAGAGAAGCTGGCCTATCATTAGAAAAGGAAGTCAGACTCTCAAAAATGTATACCTGGGGAAGAGAAGAGCAGAACCCAGCAGCAACTTATTAAAAAAGCAAAACCAAAAAAGTCAAATCTAAAATTGCTTATTCAACAAGCAAGCAATTTAAGAAGCCATGATTTGCCACACAAAAGGATTTGTGGTAAGCAAGGCTCCCGCTAGATTTAAATTACATTTGGTTTTTAAATTGATCATTTATAAGCAGGTTTTTCAGCATATAAAAAGAAAGCACACCTGTGCACATTTTTTTCCAATTTAGCATATCAGTCGTATCTTTTCAGTAAACTTCCTTTGAAGAGCAGCTTCTATTATAGATTGGTGGTAAATGAGCGAAAGTGTTGGTTTCACTAGCCTCAGAAGTTCATTCCTTGTTACTCCTCCCTCAGAATTGAGCAGGGAGAGCTGCTGCTTTGAAAGAGCCCAGGATGGGCTTTGGCAGGCATCAGAATGGCTTACAGAACAAGGTTAAAAGATTCCTGGGCCTCAGCTCCATGAAGTCAGCTCCTGGTGTCAGCAGTTTTAGCAGGCATCCAAGTTGACTCTGATGCAGGTGGCCCAATGGAGCACATCTTGATAAGTCCTAGATTAGAGAAGGTATCTTCTAGATTGTTGTGTCAAGACAAATTGCCCTGCCTTCTGGATCCAGCACACCCCCTGACTCTAATGCTCTCATAAGCTCACACTTGGAGGATAGTTGCTGATCAACCCTGCTGTGCTGGGCAAGCCCACCTGTGGGGCCCAGTGTGACACACCCTTGATTTCTCTTTATTCTGTTAGAATGATTACAGGAAGTTATCTATGCAATGCAAGGATTTTGTGGTGGGCGTGCTGGACCTATGCCGAGACACAGAAGAGGTGGAAGCAATTTTAAATGGTGATGTGAACTTCCAAGTCTGGTCTGACCACCACCGTCCAAGTCTGAGCCGGATCAAACTCGCCATTAAATATGAAGTCAAGAAGGTAAGCTTCCCCATTTCTCCTGGTCTTCCCACTTGGCATGGCTGCTTATCTAGCTTTGTGCTCATGTTTATTTTATGTTTACACAAGGTGACAGTGACAACACCAATTATCCAACTTCTCTCTAGAAAGGGAGAGCCCACTCTACAACTCCCTTCCACATCACCAGCTACCAGGAGAGAGAGATCATGATAGTCATACCATAAAAAGGCTTTGAGCCTTGAGAACAAAACGGGATTTTCAGCCTCCAAACCACTGACAGGGGTGTCACAGTTAGTGTTCCCATCAGCAAGCAGGCTGATTTGAGGGTTTTCATGGGAAATAAAGTACTCAGGTTGTGCAATAGCATGTACTGCGCTTTCTCCGTGTGCTTAGGGACCCCTTGTGTAGAAAATGTTTTAGTGTAGAGGCTTTTGTGGAATCTGATTCTGGGAGGCTTAGAGGAATTGGACTCCACAGGCTCATGAAAGTCCATAGTAGGAAGCTCCAGTTTACTTTCACAATGCAAGCTTGTTTAATGGCTACTGGCACCCAGTTGCACTCAGACCTACAGTGGCTGGTCAGATCAAGGTCCTAAGAAGCAAACTCAATTATGGTTCCAATTTAGATATACTCTGATTTCTTTAGAATCTGCTCTTATGGTAGATGACATCATTCATCCTGATGAAAATGGCAGAGCTCCAAAGATCAAAGATCCAAAGATGTTTTTAAATATCAAAGTGCTTTCCACATATGCAGGATGGCTGATCAGTCTTTCGGGGGTTTTTCTCCAGCTATTTAACAGGATCAACACTGGGCATATTTTCAATGACCCAAAATAGCCTCTGGGCATTTCTACTCTTGTCTGATTGTCTTAATTTGTGAGTGGTGAATTTTATGAGGAAAATTCCACACATATATCTGTAGAACTCATCTAGAGATAGCTTCTAAGTTTGATTAAAATCCTCTTGCCCTTTTAATAATAATCAAAAATTAAAAGAAAAACGTTTTTTAAAAAGACTTTGAGTTCCAAATATATGTAGATAAAGCATGAAAAAGGTGGGCTTAGATAAATATTAGAAAGTATAGAGTAATGGGAGGAGAGGAGTCAGGCTACAATTTGAATTTTCTTAGCTCAGGGAAACTCATTTTTTAGCCTATCCCAAGAGCTCACTGAGGCTTTTCATCAAAGCACCACCATCTCTTCCTGAAGCTGCTGACACATTCTTGGCCTTGAAGTTCAAACACACCAGGCTGTGGGACTGGCAATGTAAGGATGAGCTTAAGTTTCCAGAACCACAAGCATTTCCTGCCTTCACCAAGCCAAACATACCCCTGCTTCCCAGACAAGAGAAAACGCAAAGTATTGGAGACGCTTAGCATTTGCAGATTTACTTTCACAGTTTTGGCTATTTAGGAGCAATTCCAACAGTCCATAAATGCAAACACTCACCATTTTTCTGAAACATAAATCCAAATAATTTAGCAAAACTGTCACTGGAGGTAGATCAGTCAACTAGTCCAAAAGTCTGGCCACTACTCCTAGCTACATGTTCCCTCTCATTGTCAACTACAAAATGGGCACAGTGATGAGCAAGAAAAAGTGAATTACTCCATGAACATGATGATTCCAATCAAAATAAAGAGGTTTTATGAGGAAAACCATTTACTTTTACTCTAGTGGTATTTGCCAATTAGGGCAGGAAATATCCATCATGAATATCAAGTGTCTGCTACAATCTACAATTAAGACAATGATAAATGACCCGCATAAAATGTCAGCCTTATTCACTCAAAGACCTCCCTCCATCAAAGCACCACCATCCCAAACCATGTATGTCATCAGCCAACAATAAACAAACTCATACGTCTCCTTGATATTTATTCTACTATGATTTACCAATGAAAATACCTAATATTTAAGACTTATTAATACAATAAGATTTCAGTTTTAACTTATGAGCTTTATTATGCTTGCCTAGACACAGTCTACTCCTGAGTCTTTGAATTATGAAATGACTAGTACCAAGGCCTATTTACAAATACACTGCCTTTCACACCTCATATACATACAACTCTTGAGGCTAAAATATAAAACTGCAAAAAAATTCCTAAGGGTTGGCCCATGTGATATAAAAAGCAAACCATTAATTCAGTGATTAAAGTAAACTAGTTGTTCTTGGCAATTTCATGGGCTGCTAAAAGGTATGACTTTAAGAAAAGATTTTGTGTTCAAATAAGTCAAATAGATTCATTTTCTTAAAGACATTAGAGAGCCTTTAATATGCACTGCTACTCTGAAAGAAGATAGATGTATACTTAATTATAGAACTACATTTCTCATGGAACATCTGATGAAACTAGCTGTCCATGTAACAGTCTGAAAAATTCTAATATAGAATCAGCCTAAATACCTATGAAGTGCATAGATCTGAATGAAGTAGGTGCCGCCCTGTGGCTGGTACTATGCCCTGGATCCTGTCTTCACTTGCATGTTTGCCTCTCTTCAGAAACCATCTTCATGTCTGGTCCCCGGGCTAGCTCAGTCATAATGTCAGCCCCTGTTAGATAAAGATAATCACCCCACCATGGCACTGGGACCACCTAGTAAAGAGGAAGGAATCATGAAGTGGGTATCAGGAGATTTCTAGCATGTTTCTTACACTTACTAGCCATGTACTCGTGGGCAAGTCTTTGAAGCTCTCTGGGCCTTATTTCCATCTGCAAAATGGGCATATAAGTTTTTGCTTCACAGAGTTTTCTGTGAACTTTGAAATAATTGATACGAAAAGAAATGCCTAGAAACTATAAAGTTCTGTGCAGTTCCAGAGGGAAGCATCAGTGCTAACATTCAGTAATGTCCCTTTCCTTGGGACTACAGTGGTCCTTCTGTCCCCAGATACAGTTCCTAGCTTATCCTTTGGTATCTCCCCAGAGAATGCTAGAAATGTCCCCATGTAAGGACATCATCCTTATAGCCTAACATGCCTTCTGAGACGACCAAAGGCCTTAAGAGGATGTGGCTGTTCCCCACCAGTATCACTCAGTGGATAGTGTTGGCCTGTGGACTACAGGGTCCCAGGTTCAGTTCCAGTCAAGGGCACATGCCTGGACTGCAGACTCAATCCCCAGTGTGGGTCATGCAGGGAGGCAGCCACTCAGTGCTTCTCTCTCATCATTGATGCTTCTATCTCTCTCTCCCTCTCTCTTCCTCTCTGAAATCAATAAATACATCTATATATATAAAAGCCTAAGTAACCAGCTGACTGGCCAACCTTTCAATGATCAAACCGGTAGCTGTGATGCACACAGAATACCAGGGGGAAGATGCTCAATGCAGGATTTGCCGAGCTGCAGTGACTTGGCAACTGTAGTACTCAGGTGATGAACCCGGAACCAGAGAAGAGGAAGCCTCGTTCCAGGGTGCATCACCCGAGAACTGCTCTCTCTTGTAAGCCAGAACTTCTCAGGGGATGTCAAAGAGCTATTTTTTGGCCCAATTCCCACAGGCCAAGCCAAGGGACCCCACTAGTGCACAAATCCATGCACTGGGCCTCTCATCCTATATAATAAAAGGCTAATATGCAAATCAACCAAACAGTGGAATGACTAGTCACTATGACATGCACTGACCACCATGGGGCAGGCGCTCAATGCAGGATCTGCTCCCTGATAGTCAGTGCACTCCTACAGGGGGAGTGCTGCTCAGCCAGAAGCCCTGAGCCAGGCTCACCAAGCACAGCAGCAGTGTCAGGAGCCTATCCCACCTCTGCAGCAGCACTAAGGATGACCGACTGCCAGCTTAGGACTGCTCCCCACAGGAATCGGACCTAAGTCAGCAGTCAAACATCCCCTGAGGGCTCCTGGACTGCAAGAGGGTGCATGAATTGTGTGTACTGGGCCTCTAGTATATATGTAAAAGGGTAACTCAAGTAGATATGACATCTGAAATATTAGCCACTGTGTTTGGAATGCAGTGTTGAGAAATGGCTAAGAAGGTACTCTGAGGTTAATCCTGCCCCAACTACTTATTAACAGGGTCTCTTGAACAAGTCACTAGCCTCTCTGCCTCCATAAAATTTGGATAATGATGCGTACTGCATAGGATTATGAGGATCAAATGGGATAAAGAATGTGCCTTGAATAGCCTCAGGCCTCACAGCCTGTGGGTATAAATGAGGAGTGTTAGTACACACATTGCACTGGCTTAGAGTCAATGTCCACACTACTTAAGACATTTCTATTACTCATCTCAGTCCATTACAGCTTTTAAAGGCACAGTCCCTTCAGAATCCATGCTTGCCTCATGAAGAAGCAAGGATGCTTCTCTCCCCATGCTGAGTTAGAAGCAACTCCACTGTGTCTCATGCATAAAGGAAACAATTCCTCCGGTTTGGGCCTGCAGCCCATAAATACACATAAATATGCATGTATACACAAATAGATAGGTAGGTAGGTAGGTAGGTAGGTAGGTAGGTAGATAGATAGATAGATAGATAGATAGATAGATAGATAGATAGATGATAGACACACAAACACATATATACACACAACACACACACTATACACAGGCCTTAGTCTTCCCCTTCAGGGTCCATCTGAGTGATAGACATCTTGCTGTCTTATCTATTTCTGTCCCCAGGAAACCATGCCCAAATATCCTACTTAAAAGCCCTCTTCTCACCCTGCATACCAATTCTGAATAAATGCTTAGGGGAATTCCAATCCCACCAACTGGGAGGACCCTACAGTCTCTGAACCTGTTTAAGTTCAGCTGGGCCCAGGCTGCACCCATAAAGGGAGCCCAGTGTCTGGCACATGGTCACGGCTGAGTGACCAGCCATAGAGACCCAAGATACCCTTCAGGGCAAACCAGCTGGCCCACACCCGTGCAGCAGGCCTCTATCCTATCTAATAAAAGAGTAATATGCATATTGACCATCACTCCAACACACAAGATGACTGACCCCTTGTGGTCAAAAGATTCTGCCCCCATGTGGGCATAAGATGATTACCACAAGATGGCCAGCAGGAAAGGGCAGTTGGCAGGTACCAGGCCTGCAAAGGAGGGCAGTTGTGGGTGATCAGGCCAGCAGAGGAAGGAAGTTGGGGGTGACCAGGCTCACAGAGTAGGGCAGTTAGGGGAAAAGGCTGGCAGGGGAGTGGTTAGGGGGTGATCAGGCTGGTAGGCAGAAGCGGTTAGGGGCAATCAGGAAGGCAGGCAGGTGAGCAGTTGGGAGCTAGCAGTCCTGGATTGTGAGAGGGAGTTTGATAGAGGCCTAACTGTATCAGGCCTAAAGGAGCAGTCGGACATCCCTCAAGGGGTCCCAGATTGGAGAGAGAGCAGGCTGGGCTGACGGACATTCCCACCACCTGCACGAATTTCATGCACCAGGCCTCTAGTATCACTAATAAAGGTAGTTAGTTCAATATCTCACCATCTGTGAGCTCTACGGACCCTTAATAGAATAAAACACAGCCTTGCCCTCAAAGAGCCATCAGTTGTGGGTAAGGTAAAGACAAGTATGCTATAACTGTAGCAGCAGTAGCCTCTGCACTTCATAGCAGGTAGTTCTTTCACACTTCCAGGCCCAGCATCTTGGCACATGGCTTGATTTGGGGAATCTAATCTTGGTGTCATCCATCTTTCCTTTCAACTGATGAGACTCCCCATGTCTCTCAAGAGGCAGCTCCACTCCACTAAGCCTTCCAGTCTTTAGAATTTCAGAGGTGCCCTTTCCTGACAAACTCCTGGTGATTCCTGGCTCAGAAAGTTAGTCTCCCATGAAATAAAATATCTGTGACTGGATCAAGAGAGAGGAGAGAATTGCAGGAAGAAACTGTCTGAGCCCTACTCAGTAACACAGTTCCCTTTCTTCACACTGTTGTACTAAGAAAAGTGAGTTTT
>PVJN01034320.1:0-22851 GCA_004026805.1 Lasiurus borealis | reverse complement strand
CCTCTCCTCTCCTCTCCTCTCTCTTTCCTTTTCTTCTTTGGGTAAATTAACTCTTCTCCACTAGATCAGTTGTGATGGTTGATCAGATGCCCAACTTTCCCTAGCCAACATGTGCTTTGCTAGGATAGCTAGATGCTTATACTTAAAAAAAACAAACATTTTTTTAAATTGATTTCAGAGAGGAAGGGAGAGAGAGAGATAGAAACATCAATGATGAGAGAGAATCATTGTTTGGCTGGCTGCCTCCTGCAAGTCCCCTACTGGGGATTGAGCCCACAACCCAGGCGCAACCCGGTCATGTGCACTAACCATGAACAGAACCCTGACCTCCTGGTTCATAGGTCAATGCTCAACCAATGAGCTGCACCGGCCAGGTAAGATGCTATAAGTATTGGTAATATTTTAACATTTTCAAAGAACTTTTATTTAACTGCATTATTTGATATATTCTTAGTGTTGCCAAATTTAGCAAATAAATATACAGCACACTCAACTTAGAATTTCAGAAAAACAACCAATACTTTTAAAGTATAAGTATATCCTTAATATTGTGTGAGATATTTGTTGTTTATCTGCAACTCAAATTTGACTGGGCATCCTGCATTTTACCTGTCAATCTAATCAGTATGCTGAGACCTATTCACGCCTGGAAAACATTTAGTTGTTGGCCCAGCAGTCATAGGAAGCCCAAGTAACCAAGTGTTGTGGCCACAGTTTTGCTGTAGGCAGATATTGGGTGGGAACAGGGCCTACGTGGAGGGAGATACAGCCCCTCTGAAAGACTAGACAGGCAAACTCAAAACAGTGCCCATCTGTTCAGAAAGAGGAGGCAGACCACAAGCTCTGTTTATTTGGTCAAGCCTCTCAGCCAGAGGTAGCAATAATATAGAGGTTTAGAGATATGTTCCTGGATTGGGTTAAGGGTGCTTTAAAAGCAAAGAACCAATGCTAATTAAAATATTAGTCACTGGCCCAGAATGTCATGTATTTTCAGTTTTAAGGCAGCGGTGAATGGACTGGAGAAATTCTGCAGAGACTTCAGAAAGGAGAAGCTCTGAAGAGAGGAGACTGGGGGCAGAGAGAGGGTGTTGGGTGGACTGGCCAGACTCTGGGACAAACAGAGATGAAGCCTTCTGCTGCTGGAGCCCCAGCCAGAACCTTAGGGAGCTGGGGAGCCCCCAATAAAGCCTGTCACGTGGGAGGGGTGGCCATTCAGGCCAGAGGCAGGGCCCCAGCACTGGACGGTGGACGCTCTCTGCAGGTGAGGTTTCACACACAGGACGAAGCTACCCCATAGACATGGACACACTCTCCTCCCTTACCCCTCAGATGGCAGACCGTCACCCCACCACACAGCCAGAGCACACTGAATTTACAGCAGTGTCAATACATCCTGTAATCATCTTGTGAATGCCACAATTATAGTGCACTGTATATTGATTTGGGAGGTTAAATGTGTCTGTTTGCTTAATGAAAACCTTCACAATAGGTCCCTCTTTTGGAGACATCTTCAAAACCTCTAAGTGGCCCAGACCTACCTTGACCTCCAGCAAAGCTTACCATCTAGAGCAGCAATTTTCAACTGGTGTGCTGCAAGAATTTTTAAAACATGCAATACCTAACTGTTTACTCAAGGGCACTGACCTTTTCCCCCTTAGACTGTCAAATAAAACAATGACAATAGCCAACACAATAATAGTCATCCAGTGTGAATGAGTCAAAATTATACCTATTTTTTTTGTCAGATTGCCAATATATATATATATATATATTTGGTATATATATATATATATATATATATATATATACACACATATATATATATATTTTGTATATATATATATATATATATATATATATATATATATTTTTTTTTTTTTTTGGTGTGCTACAGAATTTTAGTAATTACTTTATGGGTGCCATGAGATAAAAAAGATTGAAAATAGCTGATGTAGGAGATAGCCCTGGAGAATTCTGTGCTCCCAGCTTTTCCACTTTAACTAAGTCACTGAAAAACAACGACCTTCATTAAAGTCTGTTTTACATTCACACCACCTGGATGTGCCTGGAATGGCCTTAGGCCCTCTCCATAGACTCCTCCAAATCTCTCCGCTTGCTGACACTTGAAAATTATGCTCTTAGACAAGGGAACAAGTCTCAAGAGAACAATTGATCAAGGTGATTGGCACCCAACCGGAGTAAAAGTTTCCGCAGAAAAAGCAAGCTGAACTCAGGACACAGGTTTTAGAGTCTGTGCATCAGCACAGGCCGTGCAGTGCAGTAGGTAGTACAGACTCTGGAGCTCCCTCCCAGGAGGAGATCCTGGCTCTGTTGTATTCTAGCTGTGTGACCTGAAGTAACTCACCTGACCTCTCTGTGCCCCAGTTGGCCCAGCAGTGACACGAGGATAATAATAATATCTCCCTTGTAGGTTTGTTAGGAGGAATGAAAAAACAAATATATGGAAAGTGCTTATGACAGAACTTGGCACAAAGTATGTTAGAGTGAGCTATTAATATTTGGCCCCCACTGTTTACCGTCAGCTGTTTGCTTAAGTCCTCCAGTCCTCTAGCTATGGAGCTACGAGCTGCGTCTCACCTGATTTAGGAAGATTTGGGGGAGTTAGTTGCTGCTTGCTTTTAAAAAACATGCTCACTCTCGAGCGATTCGTGACTAATGTTCCGAATAAAACCATGGCTAAGTACCTTGTGAGGCCCTTGCATATGAACAGATCAAGAAAGCCTGGGTTTCAGGAATGCAATACTGGGAAGTTTAGCAATCCCTCTGCTGATAGCATCCAGCGATGCCATTAGTACTGCAGGGATGGCTGGGGCTGCAATAGCTCGGGAGCTGGAGGTCGGATTTTGTGAGGCTGGGGTTCCTGCACGAGTTGTGCTAATAGGGCAGTGGTTCTCAAAGTGTCAGTGTCACCTGGCAACTTGTTAGAAATGCAAATTCCTGGGCTCATCTCAGACCTATTTAATTAGAAACTCTGGGACTGGAGCCCAGCAAACCGTGTTTTAATAGGTCCTCTTGGAAATTCCAATGCAAAAGTTTGAAACCTCTCTAGTCTATAGAATAAGTAAAGCCAAGGTTCAAATAACTGAGGTGAATTCAGAGCCAAGAGATTGGAGGAGGGTCAGGTGGAACCTGAGCCAAATCAGAGAATGGAGGTTCTGGGAAATTGCTCTCAATACCCATGGCTATTTTCAGCTAGCCTTTATCTTCCGCAGGTGCAGCCTGTGGATGGGTTGGGCTAATTTAAAGGGCCTGAAGCAAAGTGGGTAGGTAGAGAAGCATTTTACTACACTTGATCTTAGCCAAAAGGCGGAGAAGCGATGGTAGAGAAGTATTTTGCAGGCATTTTTTGCTGGTCATTCTGACTCCTTTGGGATGACAAGTTGTGGTCTGTCACCTTTTCTGCATTGAAAAGGATTAGGACTTATCAGTGCTTTTTTGAGCTAGTTGGCCTGGCTTGAACTTAGAATTATGGAAGCAGAATTTTGCCATCAGATGAGGCCTAATAGGTTGGCAGCTAGCCCCCTTCTCCAATGCGGCAGTCAACTCTGCAGTATTCTTTATGAGAGGCCAGTGATCGCCTTCCAACACGACAGCCAGGTGGATTTATTTCCATTTGCTGGAAAGTCCTTCCTTTGGATGGCTCAGAGCACTTATCACCTTGCCTATTATAAGAGCTCATTCATATTAATTGAAACACAAATGCCTTATATCGAATAGACATCTGATCCTCTAGTTTGACACTACTGCACTCTCGCTTTTATTGGGAGATGCCCATGATGCTTCTCTGAGTCTCCTCTCCACAGAAATGTTCCTTAGTTTCTTCCAAAGTTTCTGGCTTTCAGACAACCAAGGACTACAAGCAAAATGATTAAGGAGCAGAGAGAGCTATGAAAGCAAGGCCCAGGAGGCCACGTGGTGCACAAAGCTAGAAGGGTTAGTTTGGGGTGTGGAAGAGTATGGGCAGAGATCAGAGGAAGTGAGGGGCCGATGAAACTGGGTAATTTAGGATTTAAGCCCATGGGTGCTGGGCAACCATTGTGGGGGGCAGGGCGAGGAGTTCTTTTTCTGTAGGTCTTGTGAGTCTCTCCGAAGCCAGGAGGGTTTGGGCAGGAGTGGAACAGGATTAGCCAAGATCAGGTTAAAATTACGGTCACTGAACGCCCAGGTCCTTTGTCCATAAATTGCTGCCAAGCCAGGGCACAGCAATCCTGTGTTTCACTGTTGGTATTTTGGACCTAACTCCGGGGCTTTTCTCTAATCCTTATTAAATTTAATCTTGTTTATTCTAATCAGTCAAAACCATTTGAACCTCATTTCTGGAATGTGTTATCTGTCTCTTTCCACTTTGTGTCATGCAACAAAATGTGTAAAATGACTTTGATCTCAAAGTCTAAGTCATTGACAAAAATGTCCCGTTAGAGATTGCCATTGAAATTGAACTAATATTAACCACCACGATTGGGTTTGGACTGTCCAGCTAGCCACTTATTGTCCATTTATTCATTTGCTCATGGGTAAATGCTATTCAGGTGATGATAGCGTTTTCTTCTGATGGTGCTGAGAGGAGGAGGGGTGTGTTAAAAATGTCTATGGCAGTACCCACTGTATCCACAGGTTCTTCTAAGGACATTAGTATCTTGCTCGAGGCAGGAGTAGGCTATAGTATGAGATCCCATTCCTCCCCTAGCTACCTCTGATTGAACCTGACTCAAAGGCTACCAATTCATGGGCTGCCTATAGTCAAGTGGGCTGGTCCCATCAAATATCACCCTTCACCTGACAAAAATATTTAGTGGCAGGGTTTGCATTAAGAAAGGTGGAGAGCCCAGCCAATGATTGCACATTGACATATGAACCAGGAGGTCATGGTTTGATTCCCAATCAGGGCACATGCCCAGGTTGCAGGCTCGATCCTCTGTTGGGGGGTGTGCAGGAAGCAGCCGATTGATGATTCTCATCACTGATTTTCTATCTCTCCCTCTCCCTTCCTCTCTCTGAGGGCAATACAAACATATAGGAGAGAGGGGAGAAAGAAAGGTGGAGAGACGAGGTATTTAACAGGAGGAGCTGAGGCTAGCATATTGTCTAGAGAGGCAACATTATTAGTGTGGGGTTGATAAAGTATCTGAACAAGCAAACTCGAGGAAGCAACAACTATGATGAGGGTTAGACTCTAATTTGTCAACATGGTGAACAATATAATTTTGGAACTTTTTTTTTGCTATGAAACATCTAAAAATCTCAGATATGATAAAACAAATGCCCTTTAAATGCATAGATGAGGTTATAAAGAAATAAAAAAAAAATCTCCAGGGCCAAAATGAACAGCAAACGGAAAACCAGACTGGTAAGTATGTGACCAAAGACTGGCCACTGTGGGAGGAGGCTGGCTTGTTATCACACTTGATCAAGGCTAGAGGTTGGGTCTGAACCTACTTGGAGGCAAAACTTGGGCCCGCATCAGGCAGAGGGGTTGGGCCTAAAGTTCTTGCCCAAAGCTTGGCTCCTTTATGGGTACAAGCTCTGTAAAATAATGGACTAAGAACTGTCCATTCATCAGCAGCAGGAGTCAGCAAGGACACATTGTCCGCTTTGACATGGGTCTGGATGGGAAAACGTTCCCTCTGAGAATTGGTAGTCACAGCCTGTACCTTGCGTGAGTTTGGTTCTAATTTATGCTGTCAGGGTGGTCCAGGAATCCTCAAGCTAAGACATTCACATTCAAGAAACCCAAGGCTGATAACGCGAGGAGACTGACAAAGTAAACAAAATCCCACTGGGAGGACACACCCAGGTTCTAGGCTTTGCTCAAAATTAAAAATTCATGAGGAAACTATCACGAGTGTGTGTCAATGGACATGACTAAGAATTTTGGAAAATGTATTAGATAGAAATTATTTTAAATATATGCTTAAAATGATTAAAGACAAGGGAAGTAACAAAAACACAAGAAAAAATATGATGAAAGTATAATGGGCATAAGAAATGAAAAATAAAAGTACTGAAATTAAAACATAATAATTATAGGAAACAGCGAATTTATACAACACAAGAGAAGAAATAAACTGAAAGAGCTGAGGATATTGTCCAGAATTCGTTGCAAAGTGTTAAAGAGATATAAAATATTTAAGAGATATGGGGCATAAAGTAAAAAGTTTCTGTATATGTCTAACCAAAGTTTCAGAAAGAAAAATAACTAAAAGAATGAAGGAGAGTGGATATTTGAAGAGGAAATGGCTAATAATTTTCCAGAGTTGATAAGAGTTGAGCCATAGATTCTCAAATCACATGGCCTCCAGGGAGGATAAATTAAATTAAATCCTCAACTAGACACATTGTGATAAAAATGCAGAATGTCAGACAAGTGCTGGTGAGGACGTAAAGAAAAGGGAACCCTCATGCACTGCTGGTGGGAATGCAGACTGTGCAGCCGCTGTGGAAACAGTATTGAATTTCCTCAAAAAGTTAAGTATGAGACTACCATTTGACCCATTTCTAGGACTATATTCTAAAAAAACCTGAAATACCAATCAGGAAGATTATATGCATCCCCATGTCTATAACAGTGCAATTTAAAATAGCTAAGATCTGGAAACTGTCCGAGTGCCATCAGTAGGTGAGTAGATAAAAAAGCTGCGGTCCATTTACACCAAGGAATACTATGCAGCAGTACAAAAGAAGGATCTCTTACTCTTTGAGACAGCATGGAGGGACCTGGAAATAAGACAGTCAGAGAAAGACAAGTATCATATGATCTCACTAATGTGTGGAATCTAAAGAAAAGATAAACAGATGAACAAATAGATCCAGAGACATAGAAGCATGGAATAGACTGATAAATCTATGGGAAGAGATTAACCAAATAATATATATGCATAAACCAGGGACACAATCAATAATGTGGTGAAGGGCTGGGGCAGAGGGGAGGGTTTGTGAGTGTGTGCAGAATAGAAAAGGTCAATGAGGAAAATGGGAGACATCTGTAATACTTTTAACAATAAAGATACATTTTTAAAAAATGCAGAATGTCAGAGACTAAAAGGAAGTATTAAAAGTTACCAGAGCAATCTACACACATACCACCTCCCCCCCCCCCAACAATTAGACTGTTATCATATTAATATGAGCTTCCGTTTTAGGGATATATTTATTCACCAATACCATACTCTCTTGATTACTGTGGCTTTATAGAAAGTCTTGAAGTTGGGTAGTGTCAGTCTTTCAATTAGTTTTTTTCCTTCAAAATTGTGTTGGTTCTTCTGGGTCTTTTGCCTCTCATATCAACCTTTGAGTCAGTTTGTCAATATTCATAAAATGAATTGCTGGGATTTTGATTGGGATTGTATTGAATTGATAGGTCAAGTTGGGAACAACTGATACTTCGACAATATTGAATCTTCCTATCTACAACCATAGAATATCTATCTATTCATTCATTTGTTTGATTTTTGTTTATTAGAGTTTTGTTGTTTTCCTCATATAGATTTTGTACATATTTTATTAGATTTATGTGTAAGAATTTCTTTTTGGGGGTGACTATGTAGATGGTATTCTGTTTTTAATATTGAATTCCACTTGTTCATTGCTGGTAGATAGGAAAGCAATTGATTTTAATATTAACCTTGTATCCTGCAAACTTGCTATACTGACTTATTAATTCCAGGAGCTTTATTTGTTGATTCTGGTTTTCTACATAAACAATCATGTAATTTGTGAACAAAGGCAGTTTTATTTCTTCCTCCCAATCTACATGCCCTTTATTTCCTTTTCTTGTCTTATCCCATTAGCTGGAAATGCCAGTATAATGTTGAAAAGGAGTGGTGAGAGGAGACATCTTTGCCTTCCATCTGATCTTAGAAAGTTCTGAGTTTCTCACCTCTAATTCTTTTGGAATAAAAAAAATCATGTACATATATCATCAACTAAAAAATAAGTTTTGTGCTGAGACCGGTTTGGCTCAGTGGATAGAGCGTCGGCTTGCGGACTGAAAGGTCCCAGGTTCGATTCCGGTTGGGGGCATGTACCTTGCTTGCAGGCACATCTCCACTGTTGCGTGCAGGAGGCGGCTGATCAATGTCTCTCTCTCATCAATGTTTCTGACTTTCTATCTCTTTCCCTTCCTCTCTGTAAAAAATCAATAAGATATATTTTAAAAAAATTTTTTGTTATCCATTGTCTAAATACTACCGCCTCCTAATTCTTCCAACCAGATGATTTCTCCTTCCCTTGAAAATCCTATGCCATTAATTTTGATCTTTGATGGCATATATTCTTTTATAGTTAATTGTGGACTCTTTTTAGGGTCTTCCTTCTGGATTTCCAGCTTGAGAGCAGGGGCCCTGCCTTCCTCATCTTTGTATTCGTAAGTGTGCCCAACATTATGCCTGACACCACTGGGTTCACCTAAAAAGTTGGTGAATTGGTGCAAATTGAACCATTTGAGCACATAATCCTGCAGATTTTATTTTGCAGTTGTTTATCTTGCAAGGTCCTCCTGCTCGTTCTCCCAACACATTTCCTCAGCGCAGTCTCTCTCAGATACTCTCTTTACATCTCATTCTTAAGGAGTAACAAGCTCAAGAAGGAGTTGTTTGCTCATAGAATTTTTCAACCTGGTCTGTGTCACATCTTGATTCTGTGAAATACGTGGTGGAGCTGGCTTCTTAGCCTGCCAGCCCTTACTTAGCTATGCCTCCTTGGAGAAAGTTCCTGGATTTCTGACACTTGCCATCTGAGGGTGGCAAGGGGTGGGGGAAGAACTGAGATCCCTCGAGGAGGATGCTGACAAAAACCTCTTTATGCGGCTGCCAGTGTCATTTGGAGTGATGAGGGCTGGGACCTGCCCTCACCCGGGCACATCTCTGCTGCAGGAAGACAGCTGTCTGAGCTCAGGTTCCAAGTGCATGATGAAGGGCACAGCCTCTCCGGTAGGGACAGCAGCCTGCATGCAGCACTTTTACAAATCGCGCTCAGAAAAACTCTCTGTGGCTGGCAGGTAGGTGGGAGGAATCTCAATTTATTGGAGAGCGATCTGGAAACGGCACAATCTCCCTCTCCCCCGATGGATGCTTTATTTATACAGTGTGTGCCGTCTGTCCCGCTGGTTAGTGCATTCCTTAATGCTCCTTGACTGGATGCTGACTTTCCTGTCACTTTGAGTCATTTGCACAGTCTCATTCCAGCATTTAAGACCTGACCCTGTTTACTTTTCAAAACTCAATTTTAAGCATAATGCAATGTTTATCTCCTCCCTCCTCCGGGCCTGGCAAGAGTGTTGACTTCCAGCTGCTCAGAGAGCGGGGTTGAGAGAGTTACAGTCTGTTTCTGGGATCCTTTCTTCTTTTCTCTCTCCTAGAAGGGATTGGGGGCGGGACAGGAAGGAGGAGGAGAAGAGTCAGAGATTTCCTTACCTCACCAGCTCTGATTCCATGAGGGGATGTGTTTCAGGCCTGGCTTTCTTGGGGGCAATGTTAAGCTTCACCCTGTCCTCCTTTGAGGTGAGGAACATGTCTGGGGGGGGGGGTGAGGGGGGTGGCAGAGTCTCCCTTTGGGCTCACGGATGGAGCACACTCCAATTCTGTTTTGGATGTCCTATCATCCAGCTGTGGCTTCCCCAGAGGCCCTGGTTTTTGTCCCTGTGCTAAGCGCACGCTCCTTCCTGCACAGCCACAGAAATTCCCACGTTCTCTTTATGCCCCCGGAAGCCATGTAGAACTGGGAAAGATGGGAGTTAGCCACCTTCTTTTTAGATACTCTATGTGACAGGTCCAGTGAGCCTCCCACGTTCAGAAATCTCCGGTCTAGGGACAGCATCTCTTATGAGTTGAATTGCGTCTCCCCGCAAAGATAGTATATTAAATCCTAACCTGGTCATTGCAAATACAATTAGTTAAGATGAGATCATGCTAGAGGAGAGTGAACCCCTAATCTGATATCACCGATGGCCTTACAAAGAGGTGGCCGTGTGAAGGCAGAGACCCAGGGACAGAGCCATATGGTGACACAGGCAGAGCTGGAAATGCTCAGCTAGAAGCCAAGGATCACCAAGATGGCTGGCAAATCACTAGAAGCTAAAGAGAGGAAGGAAGGCCTTCCCCTCCCCCCTCCCCCGCCTCCCCCTGTAGGTTTCAGAGGGAACATAGCCCTGCGGACACCTTGATTGCAGACTCCTGCTCTCCCGAGCTGAAGACAGTAAGTGTCTGCTGTTTTACGCCACCCTGAGTGTGGTTCTTGGCTATGGCAGCCCCAGGAAACACATACACTGTCTGCTCCCAAGTGTTTCCAAATGTAAAGGGACACAGGCCAAGCAGCGCCCTTTGGGTCTCCATTGCTGACAGAGGGAGACTAAGATGCTGGGCTCCCAGAATGTTCTCTGAAGACTTTCTCATCACCTTGCACTCCGATGGGTTCTGCAGCTCAGTCATTATCTAGTAGGGGGATGAGTCGCCATCTTTCCTTCTCTCAGGCATCTCTATCTTTACCAGTGGTTCTACTGGAGTCCCCCTCATTTCTCTTGAGGGCACAGATAGCTCCCTGCCGTACTCTTTGGACCGTGACCTACTTCCTGTCCTCAGACCCTCCTTCTAGAACTGGGTTGAGGGTAGGCAGGCTGGTTCTTGCTTCCTCTTAGCCTGTCCTGCGTGACCTGCTTATAACTCTGAACGTAGAATGTGAGGTCCTAGCTGCCGTTTGCCTTTCTTACCCTCACCCCGGGTCCTGATCATCATCCTGGGAAACCAGAAGAGCCGGTTCAACGTCATTTAGACCAGACCCTCTCCTTCACCAAAAGAGCCTGAATGGGCTGTAATGTGAGGCAGACTTTTTCTGGACCTCTAAGGTGAGATGGCAGATGTCAGAGGGTGACCGCAGAGCCAGCTTCCTCTTCGAGGTCCCCCTGGAGTAGCATGAACCCCCAATCTAATGTGACTGTGCGAAGACAGAGACAAGTTCCCAAGAAGCAGGTGCCTCTCTAGGCTGCAAGCTCCTCCAGGGAGAGCTGGGCTCAGGCAGTCCCCGAGGAGAAAGGGGAATCTCATTAAATATCTCTCCCTGATCAGTGTTTTCTAGTGGGGAAGTCCCACTGCTGTGAGCTTCCCGGGCAGAACTGGAAGTGGAAAAGTTCACAGCTCAGCGTGAAGCCCGGGAAGGGGGTGGAGGTGGGGAGAGCCGGCCTCAGCAGTGCCTTGTTTCCAGTGAGAGAGGGAGGAATGCTGTCCGTGGAGTGTTTCCCAGCCACGCCTTCCCCAGGTGCTTGCCGAGGGGCTGCCTGCTTTCCACTGAGTGGGGAGGACGCTGTGCTGAACTCCATTTGTCCCGTCACTCAGAAGCCCGTGGGGACAGAGGCTGACTTCCTGTGGGGGCTGGAGCGGGACGCACTGGCTGCTCTGATGCGATGGGATGTGGGTGGCCTTGCCCACATGTCTGCGCCCCGCTTCGTATCTGGAGGCTCCGTCTGGGAAGCAGTCAATTAAGCAAAAGTTTGGTTTTGCCAAGCTCTGTCGTTTGCAAGGCACTGACGCTCTCCAGACCATCTGAGGACGGGGCTTGCGCTGCTTCAGAGCTGGATCCAGAGAGCTGCAAGTCGCCCAGAGGGCTCTGGGATCTGGCTCCCATGGTCTCTCCGTTGGGCACACTGGCTTCTCTCTGTGTCTCATTTCTGACCAGCTTCCTAATCTTCTCTTTGTGAACGTCACACAGGGAGGGGGATAGTCAGATGGCACGAATTCTGAATTTCAGGTCACCTCATGCATTGCCAGCTGGCCTGTGGGCGGGATGCCTCGGGTCAGGTGCCCAGCTCTAGTCCTGGGCAAAGAGCAGCTTAGCACCGAGGCTGTGGATGAGGCAGACAGGCTAATGGGCAGAGGGCCCATCAGGTATCACGGTTTGCTCCCAAGCGATCCATCTGGCCCTTCCTTACTTCTTCCCTTTCCAAATTAGTGCTCTGGACAGGCTGCCTGTAATTTTCCTCAGTGTGAATTCCTGTGGGACAAGAGAGGCCCCAGGAGAGTGGTGGGTGCTGGTGTGAGATGGAGGGGCGCCCCAGGAGTAACTTGGCTGTGAACCAGTGGAGGCCAGCACTCCCATCTTCCTCTTCTCCCACCCTCCTGGAGAGGGACACAGGGTAGGAAAATTCAGCAATGCCAAATGTGACACTGAGCCCACTCTTATAACTCTGAATATGGAATGACCCTAGGACAGTACAGTGCAGGCTGGGGGAGGGGGTTAAGGAGAGCATCATTGAAGTCAATGAATGGGCAAATCTCACCAAGGAACAGGGAGGGGTGGGATTAGTGTCAGAAATGCGTGGAGATTTAAAAAATAACAATGGTTTCTATCTCTTTTCCTCGCGAGATTCTGACGGTCACTGGAACAGGGATGGGCAAATGTATTTTGAAAAGATTTTCTTCAGGGCTTCCTAATTCTCTGACCCACTTCCTAAAGCTCTTTTGGTGATCCGGCTCTACATCGTTTCAGTCAGGTACTCCATGAATAAAATGATTTAAATATGGATGCTTAATATTTGGATATTTCTTTACTTAAAAATAATACCCGTGTACTGCTGCATTCACGTATGATAGTCATCATTAAGAAAACACCAAAAACAGAAATTATCAGAGGGCAAGCTTACAAAGAAATAGAAGTAGAACTTCCAGTAATTTCTTACTGGCTCCTAACTCACCTGGTGCCCATCCCATTTTGGAGACCACTACTCTTGGTTCATATTGAAATGGAAATTTTAGACTGGAACCAGGATTCTTTGTCCGCTGGAATCGAAGAATTAATCCACGGACAGAAAGTGGTAAAGAAAAGGTGGAGATTTATTTATTAAAGAACAAGTACAGACTCCCACGTGGGGAGAGGGAAAGAGTCCCACAGAATGGACTCCCAAGTAGGGAGGGGAAAGGTCCCACTGAGTTCCTTTCCCTATGGCTTATGAAGACTGCAGATCCTGGTGCCTTCATATCCCCTCTGATGGGTCACTATTCCCTTAGACTGGTTACTCCAGTAAATCCCTCTTTTCTTATTGTTTTCCTATTCCTCTTGGGCTTTCTTCTCTTGGATGAAGGGCTTCTTTCTCTTTATTTTGTAAATATAGACCTTTTGCTGTTCCCAGCTCACTCCTTCTATAGAAATGTACCTGTTGCAGCTTCTCAGCTTCCCTATTCTACGGAAATACACCTTCTGCTGTTCTGCAGCCCTGTGCTTCCTCCATGGTCCCCTTAATTTCCAATATTTCTAAAATTTCCCAAACCTGTCCTATTTTATCCCTAAAATTCCTCTTTCAATATTTGTACCCCCATGACTAGTTCAGGTTGTGGCATGCAGTAGGTATTCAATAAAAAAAAAAAAAATTGTGGGATAGATGAACAACAAATGAATGGGTTAGCTCTTGAAGAATATGAATATTTTGAAAATATGTAAGTGGGGAGGGGGACCAAACTGAGATAGATTAACATAATTAACATGATTTATTGACCTTTCTTAATGGAAACATTGAGATGAGATCTTATGGGAGCGGACATTATGTTTGAATAATGATTGGTTGTTTTGTTAATCAAGTTAAACGTATTTATTTATTCCTCATCTCTGTTAGCATAGTGGCCTCCTATTCCCACATTCTAATTGCTTGACCATCTCCCAGCCAGGCGGATCCGCCCTATGACACGGTTCTATCAGCAAGACAAGCAAGGGGAAGCACTGGGGGAGGGGACTCAGTGGGGACGTCCCAACTCTCAGCTATTAGTTAATTAGATGTTGTGTAAAACTAGGGCTGGAAGAGCCGAGTGAAAGGGAGTATTCCAGGCTCCTAATGGGTGGAAATTGATTTATTAGTATGGTACCACATTTGTATGCAAGACTGGAAGTTAGTAATAACCCAGAGTGGGGTTTTGCAGGAAGAGAGGAGAGGGTTCATGGCCACTGGGGTAGCCTCTCCAGGGATTTCTTTGAACTTTTCCCTGCCCACCCACTCCAGGTGCCTTTGGAGGAGCAAAGAGTTCCCACTTTCTAAGCAGGAGACCATTCTCAAAGTCTGTCTTCAGGAGAGCCTCACACTCTGTCAACAGAATGCCAAGTCTGTCCTGTCTCCCTCCTTCCGTTTGTAGACAATAATAGCAGCACTTGTGTGGTGCTACTTTGAGCATATATGCCAGACTCTGTCTCCAAATGCTTTACACATACGCTGACTATTTAACTATTACAACATTGGAGGATTTTTATAGCTAAGGAAACTGAGGCACACAATGGTTAGGTAACTTATCCAAGCCAGTGAGTGGCTAGTAAGTGGAAGCTCTAAGATTTGAATCTCAGTACGTAATTTGCCCTCAATAACTTGCCCTCAACCATGGTGTCATCTATGAAAGGACAGAACTTGCTCTGACTTAAAATGATTGTGTTTGGCTCAGTTCAGTACTTTTCTTCCCCTCAGAGCCCTGGTACCCTCGGCTCCCACTACCTAATTTTCTAATTTAAGCTGATCTCAGATCCTCCATTCACAGGAAAGTGTAAATGACTGAGAATTCATTAAAGAACTATTTCTCCCTAAATAAAAAGGGGACCCACTGTATGGGAGAACATATCTGCCAATGATACATCTGATAAGGGGTTAATTTCCAAAATATAAAAAGAACTCATACTACTCAACCCCAGGAAGATAAATAATCCTATTAAAAATGCGCAAAAGACCTGAAAAATCACTTTTCCAAAGAGGACAGAGATGGCTAAGAGATATATGAAAAAATGCTCATTGTCACTAATAATCAGAAAGATGCAAATTAAAACTACAATGAGGCATCACCTCACACCTGCCAGAATGGCTACCATCAATAGATCAACAAACAAGTGCTGACGATGATGTGGAGAAAAAGGAACTTTGTGCACTGCTCGTGGGAATGCAGACTGGTGCAGCCACTGTAGAGAACAGTATGAGTTTCCTCAAAAAACTAAAAATGGAACTCACATTTTGACTTAGTAATCCCCCTTCTAGGAATATATCCTAAGAAACTGGAAACATCTATCAGAAAGAATATATGCACCCCTATGTTCATAGCAGTGTTATTTACAATAGCTAAGATCTGGAAACAGCCCAAGTGCCCATCAGTATATGAGTGGATAAAAAAGCTGTGGTACATTTACACCATGGAATACTATGTAGTTGTAACAAAAAAGGAGATCTTACCCTCTGAGTCAGTATGGAGGACCTGGAGATTATGATGCTATGTGACATAAGCCAGTTAGAGAAATACAAATATCACATGATCTCACTTATATGTGGAACCTAAAGAAAGAAATAAGCTGATGAACAAAATAGGTCCATAGGCATGGATGCATGGGAAAACTGACGGACCTTAGAGAAAAGAGGGTTGGAGAGGATGGGAAGAGATTAACCAAAGAACATATATGCACTAGAGGCCCGGTGCACAAAATTCTTCCCTCAGCCTGGCCTGTGCCCTCTCACAGTCTGGGAGCCCTGTGATTGGTCGGCCCAAAAAGGTAGGCCCTGCCCACTGTGCCGAGTCTCCGTGATAAATTGCCCCTGCAAAGGGAGGTCCTGCCCACCCGCTGCAGCCTTCTGTCGGTAGCCTGGGGCCTGGGCCTCCCTCTTTGAGGCTATCATGGAGCCCTTCTCCCCCCCAATTTGTTGCCCCCCCAGCAGTGGCTTGGGCCTCCCTCTACAGGGTGATCATGGAGCAATGGCTGGTCCTCTAACCAATCACATCTCAGTCGTCTCGGCTGGCTGGCACCAGTGGGTGTCAGAGAGTAGTCATCCAGATGGTCTTTCTGCTGTTCGGTCATTCGGATGATTTGCATATTACACTTTTATTATTATAGATATGTGGAAAAGGCCTGGGGTGGGTGGGGCAGGGCCTGGGTGGAAGGGAACAAAGGAAGGAAGAAAAATGGGGAACATCTGTAATACTATCAGCAATAAATAAATTTATTTTATCTTTTTTTTTTTTCTTCTTAAAGAGCTATTCCTCACTGGAAAAACAAACCAACAGATGAGCAGGATGCAGAATGCTACACTGAAGGGATGAAGGCTTTAAAGGTGGAATGTGAAGCGGCTTCTGGAATGTGTGTTGTGGGAGGGTCTGGGGATGTGTCGGGGTCACACTCTGCAGACCGATGGAAAGGCAAGTGCTTTTCCGTTTGGGAGCCTGACCTCTGAGAGGCTGGAGCCGGACAGAGCCTCCTCAGTTCTGCCCCCTCTGCCTGCAGACCGGCATTCCTGCTTTCCGCCGGAGCCGCGGACCAGCATCCTAGAGAATCACAGCTGCCAGCCACCACCAGCTCCATGGGAATGAAGTTTGAGGCACATTTCACAGCTTTAAAAGTGTGTGTTTGATGTAAATCTTCTCAAACCCCATGGGGCAGGTTGGCCTGGTCCTCTCTGAGCCCACCCTGAGCCGTCCTAGGCACATGGGACTTTGAAGGGCGGTGCCTGTGGCGGGGATCAAAGGCAGCGGTGGGAACATGCTGGCCACAAGAATGGCCTCTTGGAAGGTGTGGGGAGAGAACAGAGGGCCCGCCGGGTGGACAGCAGAGATGCAGGATCTCATCGAGTGTCATTACACATGTTGCCTGCACAGAGGGGGCCTTTTGAAGGGGTCCTGAGGGGGAAAGAGCTGTAGACAGGGATCACAGAGACGGTTGAGGTTCCCCCACCAAAGGAAGCAGGCCCCACTGTGGCGCTATGGCTTGTGTGTGGCCTTTATGGGCCATGACCAATGGCTCAAGGCCTGGGCTGGCAGCTCTAAGCCTTCATCCTGGGCAGGAATTCTAATTAAACCGGGCTCCTGGGGCTCACTTACAAAGAATTTAGCACCAGACGCTGCCGTTCGGGCCTCGTCCAGCTGATCACACTCTTGCATGCCACCTGCAGAGACGCCCAGCGCAGGGAGTCCCTGCTTTCCTCCCCGGTGGCTGCAGAGGACCAAGCCTGCTCCTTGGGGTGGCCTCGAGCTTTGAATCAAACAAATCTTTAAAGAAAACATCGAGGGCCTCTGGATCTCTCTGTGCTTCTCCTGCCAGACACCCTTCTTGCTATTTGGGCCACTCTTTTATGTTTGTTACGTTCCTCTCTTTTCTTTACAACGAACTGGGTTGGTGTAGTATCAGGGTCTGGGAAATTCAGGGCGGTATGGATCAGCAGGCGAGGTTTTATTTATGTGAACTGAGTGCCAGATGAACCATGAATTATGAACATTCAAGGTCCCTGGCTCGTGAGAGATGGAGGAGGAACGGAGGGCTTTCCAGACAAGCCGGAATCCCAAGGGACTGGTTCCATTTATGTAGGCAGAGAGAAGTCCAAGGGGCAGGGAATAGCTATCCTGCACGTTTGACATACAATTGGAGGTTTAGCTGCACGTTACAAATCCTTAATTCCCGAACTCTTCTTGTTGGGTTAATTCTGAAAGCGACGAGCAGGAGCAACCAAGCTCCCCTTCCACATTCAGCGTTCAGATTGTGCTGTGGCTACTTATTTTCCTCTTTAAACGCTGTCTGGTTTGGGCGGCATAAAATTGAGAATGTGTGTGGCTGATGGCGACCGTGGTGGGGGTGGGGAGAAAACACATCCCCCGGGGGCTTTGCCTGAAGTGTGTCAACAAATTGTATTCCCTTGGTCGCTCTGCCCTCCCGTCCTCTCCTCTTCACAACTCACAACACCCAAACTCAGGCTGGGCCTGGGTCCCCGTTCCCATGCATTCTCCTGAGTCCTGATCCTCGGTGAGCAAAGTGCTCATTAAAGAAAGGGTGGAAGGAAGGCCCGGGGAGATAAAAGAGATCCCAGGGGCATCTGATGCTTGATGGATGCCTTTTGGGAACAGAAGCAGCCCCACTCCCCCAGCCTCTGTGGGCCTGCAGGAGCGAAGGCCTGGGCTCCGAGCTGACTTTCCTGCTAGCCCCGAAGACACCCACACACCCAAACCGCCTGGAATGCGGCTTGCTGACCTTGGCAGGAAGGAGGGCTGAGTTGGCCTTTTGCGTAACATAAATACTCAGCACAGCTGCCTCTGACCTGCCCACTTCTTGTTAAGTCCAAGAAGGAAGGGACCTACTACTGGCCAAATGTTTTATCCCCACCACACCTCAGACCCCAAGGAACTTGGACTCTGCTCAAGCAAGTAGTTTGAAGCTCCCACCCCCAAAAACTGGCTGCTGGTGGAGGAAAAACCTGAGTAGGAAGGACAGAAAGCAAATCTGCAGAGCTGCCTGCTTTTTAAAAAATACTCTTATTGATTTCAGAGAGGAAGAGAGAGACGGGGGTGGGGGGATGGGGGAGAGAATTATTGATCAGCTGCTTCCTGCACACTCCATCCAGGGCAGCGGTTCTCAACCTGTGGGTCGTGACCTGTTTTCTGATGGTCTTAGGCTCTACAGCAGTGACCCACAGGTTGAGAACCACTAGCAGGGTCGCCTAAGACCATCAGAAAACACAGATATTTACATTACGATTCACCACAACACGAGGAACTATATTAAATGGTCGCAGCATTAGAAAGGTTGAGAACCACTGATCCAGGGGATCGAGCCTGCAACCCAGGCATGTGCCCTGAATAGGAATTGAACCATGACCGCCTTGTTCACAGGTTGACACTCAGCCACTGAGCCATGGTGGCCAGGCAGAGCTGCTTGTTTTAATTTAAAAAAAAAAAAAAATGACAGGTCTGATGTTGATCAACTTTTTTGGGGGAGGCCCTAACAAATCTTTTAGGAAAGCTCTGGGCTTTTCTGCCTTGTCTGGTCCTGGGGGAAAGGGAAAGAAGGAAGAACAATATTATTCCATTTGGCAAAAGAGTTTATCTTTCCAGTGCCTTTCTCACCCACCCTCAGCCTGAGCGCCGAACCCATCCCCATTCCTGGCGTTTAGCTTGATTCAGTCCTTTGTTCATAATGTAATGTCATCACCCCAGACCGTACCACTGTTAGCAATGCCCTCCTTCCTCTCCTCTGCTTGCCTAGGTCCCTCACATCCTTCTAGACCCGTCTGGAATTGTACGACTTCCATGACACTTTCTCCCACTCACTCTGATTTCCATATTTTTGTAATTCTTGTCATTCTGGAGTTAATCCCACACACATTGTTAGCACTTAATTTTTTCTACCAGTTTCATGAACATCAGCTCTGTCTCACCGGTTTGTTGGCATCACCTTTAGAGAGCACAGTCCTGTTGCATACTGGGAGGAGTTCAGTAAGTACAGGTTGATGATGAGTTACTGGAAAGATGGCAAGTCCTTCTAGCATAGGAGGATTGGCCACCATGAATATCTTCCATGGCCAATCAGACCATAGGGTAAATTGGAAAGAGGAATTTTGGTCCTGAAATTTGGAGGTGAGGCTCCAGCAGGAAGGAGAACTGAGCTGCTAGATGTGTTTTTGCAGCCATTCCAAGGTGCCACTAGTAGCCCTTATGTGAGGGCTTTCAGGAGGTGAGTGGGAAAGATATTGCCTCGGCATTTCAGGACCATAGTTTCCTTCTCTGTAGACATAATTTGAGTAGTTTGTTTTCAGTGTCCTATTGTTATGATTGGATTGGGCTCCCGCAGAAATTCGTATGTTGAAGCCTTAGCCCCAATGTGACTGTATTTAGAGGTAGGGCTTTGGGTAGGTAATCAGGGTTAACTAAGGTCATAAAGGTGGGGTCCTAAGGTGATAGGATTGGTGACCTGAAAACAAGAGAGAGAGAGAGAGAGAGAGAGAGAGAGAGAGAGAGAGAGAGAGAGAGAGGACACTCATCACAAAATAAGAAAATAGCATTGATAGGAAGAGTATCCTCATCAGAAGTCAAACCCTGATGGACCTTGATCTTGGAACTGTCCAGCTTCCAGAACTGTGAGAAATAAATTTGTTTTTAAGCACCTAGCCTGTGGTATTTGAATGGCATCCCCAGCTGACCAATATACCTACACTTTACTTATAGATAAAACCAACATTTTTGAATGCTTACTGTGTGCTAGGAACTATTACCTCTATAGGGGTGGTAGTAGTGAACAAACTGATAAAAACTATTCTGCTTGCAGAACTTAAGTTATAATGGTAGAGATAGATAAATAAGGACCATATATACCAGAGTATGTCAAATGGGCACTATTTGCTATTGAGGAAAATAGAGCAGAGAAGTGGATAGGAAACACTAGAGAAGTTTGAGTTCCTGGCGGGCTTGTCCAGAAGACCTCATGAAGATGACATTTAAACTGAAGGAAGTGAGCAAAAAATCCACATGAATATCTGAGATTTTATTTTATTTACTTATTTTTTGAATTGATTCCAGAGAGGAAAGAAGAGGGAGAGAGAGATAGAAGATAGAAACATCAATGATGAGAATCATTGACCAGCTGCCTCCTGCATGTCCCACAATGGGGATTGAGCCTGCAACCCCAGCATATGCCCTGTCTGGGAATCAATCAGTGACCTCATGGTTCACAGGTCAATGTTCATCCATTGAGCCATGCTGGCCAGAATATCTGAGATTTTAAAAAATTAGGTTTAAAATATCCATTGTACAATAAAAGGTACGGAAACCCTCATCGAGTGACAGTTCCCAATTTAGGAGTTTAGTTGACTGCAAGTTGACCAAGAGTACTCTGTTTCTTATAACTATTAAAAAAGTAAATGTTCCGTTAATACAACTATAGTGGCCAGATAAAGGCAGTGATCTTACAACTGTGCTGTATCTAGACTATTCTTAGCACCACATATTAGAGCACTCTAGAGGATCGAAATGAAGGTGTCCAGAGATTTAAGAACTATGCCCTTGGGGAACAGTTGGGGAAACTGGCAATGTTTAGTCTATAGAAGAAAAGATTTACATGGCTATGAGAGGGATCTTTTCAAGTATGTGGCGAGTTGCTAGCTGGGAGAAGGGTTTATTGCATTGAGATATTGAATACAGAAAATGGACCAATGGGTAGTTTGTCAAAAACCAAGTCAATGGCAAAAATGCAACAAAAACTATGACTAGGTATCATCTTATTTGATCTTCGCCATAGCTCTCTGAAGTAAACAGGTGTGGTAGATTGTTATAGTAATGGTCCCTAATGAAACATTCCTTCTGTATCTATGTCTTTTCATAGGCCCTTTGACAATGATCCTGGGCTTGGCCCTGTGACTTTGGCCAAGGGAATATTAGTAAATGTAATGTACTTGAAAAGTGCTTGTACACTGGGGTGTTGTCTTCTCTTCTTCTGCTACCAGGGGAAGAAGCCTGCACTAGCATATAGACGATGAGACTTCATGGAGCAGAAATAGACTGTCTCAGTGGAGGGCCTCAAAACCACACAGACTCCAGCCAGTCTACCAGATGACTATAGCTGCATGCGTAACCCCAGGCAAGACCAGCAAAATTACCACCAACGGAACCCAACTGACATAAGCCACTAAGTTTTGGGGCAATTTGTTAGGCAGCAATACAAAATTTGCACTGCAGATATTTCTGCTAATTTATAGATGAAAAAACTGACTCTTTGAGGATTTTATGGATTTGCTCATCAGGACAAGAACTGGAAAGAAAGAGAAAGCCCCGTCCTTCCTTAGTGTAAGAACCTAGCAATTGGCCATAGCGCTATGGGAATTTCTGATCTTGGCGGATCAATAATATACAATAGAGTCTGAGAAATTCTAGAAGAGATGAATAAAGTATTCTAAGGTTGAAGTTTGGCCAAGGATAAAGAGATTCCAGAGACAATGTTCCTTTGGGCTAGAAAGTCAAGGGTGTGTGTTAGGAGAAATGAAGGCTGAAAAAAACATGGTAAAAAGGTAAAGAAACACATGGCTACCACATCTGAAAATCAAAAAACTGGGAGCAGGAGGGCAGCCTCCAAAGCTTGAGAGAGGGAGTTTTGGGACACATAAAAGGCTGCTTGAGGATAACTAATGAGTCCTATTCACAGTGGGCACTCAGTGAATAGGGCTCATTATTTTCAAGTGTGGTATATGCTTAAAATGTAAATAGTTTTATTTATTTGTTAATATAGCCAATCACATTTACTGAGCATCTACTACATGCTAAGCACTGTGCATGAGAGGGGAATTTTAGAAAAATAATAGCATATAGTCAGTTTACTCATAATCCAGCAAGGGAGACAGATATGTAGGTTACTCAATCAACAGATGCTGATGGGGCACTATGTGTGCCAGACCCTGTGCTAACACTGCAGATCGAGTGGGGAACAAAACAGAAATGGCTCCTGCCCTCCTTGATCTCACAGTTACTTAGAGAAGGCAAATGTTAGAGAAATAGCTAAAGCCTAACACACAATTAAGTAGTCACTAGTGAGCATGGCATGGCAGGGGTGATGTACAGGGAGCTTGCGGAATATATAAAAAGGAATCATCATCTACTCCGGGGAGTCACAAAAGACTTTCCTAAGGAATTGAGGCGTCAGCTGACCACAGGAGGCTGACCAGCACTGAGGTTGGCAAAAAGAAAAAAGAAAAAAAAAGGAGGGTGGGAGAGGACATTCATAGAGAGAACATCATGGGGTGAAGGGAGAAAGTGAGTTATTTGAGGAACTGAGAAATGTCCAGCATGGCATGTTGGAGGGGACAATAGGGGTGAAATGAGGCTAGAGCAGGTCCTTCTCTGCTCTGCACCCCAGGCTGCACACTAACACCTGCATCTTCTGGGCTCCCTTGCCCTCTGGCTTCCAGTTGGGTCTGGGCAAAGGAGGCAGAACAAGAGAGCAGAGAACACCGGGGTGAGGAGGCATGACATCTCTGCTCCCTCCCTGCTTGGGTGCTAGAGTTCTGGCAGAGGCTGTGTCCTGTAACAATAGCGCGGGTTGGGTGGCCTCACTTGCACAGCCGGCCTTTATTGGTTCTGGTAACAC
>PVJN01034319.1:0-22852 GCA_004026805.1 Lasiurus borealis | reverse complement strand
GTGGACAGCGGGTTGCACGGTGGAGAGAGAGGGTGACTCTCTGGGAGCTGGCACTGGGCCGGGTCAGGGAGTGGGACCCGAAGGGTGATTCTTTCTGCCAGCCGAGCCTCAGACGCTGGTCAGTCTGCCTCGGTGTCCTTCCTAGGAAGCCGCAACAAATATTCATTTCTGGGTCCCACAGCCCTGTCCCTGGCTCCAGCGGCGCAGAGTAGCAGCCACCCTCTGGGATTCAGACTCCTCTGGGGCCCAGCATCCTCCCCACCTGTCTGACTTCTGCCTGTGCTTAGCTGTTTCCTTTAAGATCTGCTCCTGTTCTCCTTGGTGGTGGCTGGTAACTATGGAAACTACAATTAGGCTGTTTTGCTCAGTGTTTCGAAAAATTGCCAAGTGCAGACAGCAGCCGCCCCTGACATATCAGAGACCTACCCGCGCTCTTCCATATGTCCTTTGAGGACATTTAAGGAAATGAGCCTCAAGCTCTCTGTGATGAAAAACCAGTTTCTCTTTGGAAAATTTCCTAATTCATTGCATATCCATTGTTTTTATAAAGTGCAATGAAAACAAATTAGAAAAGTGAAAGAAAAAAAAAAGATGTATAACATACAAGCCCCAACTTCTAATGGCACGTTCAACAGTCATGAATACCCCTAACAGTATTAGGTCCGCGGATGTTTACTATTGATTTCCATGCTGTAGCATCTTCTTGAGAGAGCATCCGCGTGCAGTCAGGCTGCCGCCATGGACCACACTTGGAAAGGGCTAGCCTGGAACTTCAGGACCTGTCCCAGTCCAAACCCATCTCTGACCATGCCTGCTGATGCAGTCCAACTTGACTGTATCCAAGTGTGCCTCTGATGGGAGGTGGGGCTTTCCTGGGGAAAACAGACCACCTACGGAAATGTCTGCATTTAAACCTAAGCAAATGTGTGTGAGGGAGGCCACTGCAGAGTCCTTGCCCAAAATGCTCCCAAAACCTGAGAATCTGGGAATTGGTCACCAACCCTGAGAGGTTTTCCATCCACAATGGATCCTTGGGATGGATGGCACAAACAGGGTCACTCAGAGGGCGTTTGACAGTTCCACTGCCCTGAGGGTCACCAAATAACCCCACATTTCCCCAAGCTTCCCCTAGAGCAGCGATGACTGTTGGCATGACCCAGATGGATATTTATCATTTTTTTACCCCCTTCCACTTTTAAAAAATTGAAGCATGCTTTTTTATAGCAAAGTGCACTAATATTAACAGTACATCTCCATGAATGTTTACTGTTGTATACGAACCAGATCAAGCTAGAAAACACATCTGTCTTCCCAAAAACTTTATTCATGCTCCTTCCTAGTAAATACTCACCCCCATACCCAAAATAACTACTATTCTGATTTCTATCACTATAGGTTGTTTTTACATGAAATTTCATTTAAAGGGGGTTAAAGAGTGTTTGCCTCTGTTTCTGACTGATTTCACTCCATGCGATGTCTGTGATTCATTCATGCTTGGCCTGGTACCACTGGTCCTATCTTACCGCTGTGTTGTATTCCACTGCTTCTGAGACCATCCTTGTTCAGCTCTTCTTGTGCACACGTGTGGTATTGCTTTCAGATGAATATCTAATAAACTAACTGCTGGATCACAGAGCAGGCATCTGTGTGGGTTTTTAGTAGACACCGATGGACAATTTTCTAAAGGGATTGAGTAGATGCACACTTCTATCAGAAATGCTGGGGATTCAGGTTGCTGCACACCTTCCCAAGATGGGATTTGTCCTACTTTTCCTGTAAGCCATTCTGCTGGGTGCACAACTGTGTCCCAAGGTGGTTTTAGCTTGCCTTCCTCTGAGAAATAATGATGTTGAGGACCTTTCCATATATGATCATTGGGCATCTGGGTACCCTCTTTGGTAAAGTACCTGTTGACTCTTTTGCTCTTTAAAAATCAGATTCTTTATCTGATGTGAAAACATCTTCCTCTAGTCCAGGAGTTACCTGTTTACTTTCTAAATATGATTTCAATGGGAAAAAAGGCCTTACTTCAGTGTAATCAGTGTAGTGCCCTCCTCTTTCATGGTTCATATTGCTGTGCACTGAGTAAGAAGTATTTTACGTGCCCCCAACGTCATGCAAATAGTCTTTGTTTTCTTCTAGGAGCTCGCTCAGATATTTTGGGTCGTGATATTATTGCAGTTGGTGTTCATGTTTTCACCAAGAGGATGTTGCCAGCTTACACGCAGAGACTCTCTCTGCAAAAGGAAAATATAACCTCAGAACATCCACCTAAGGCAGGAGTAACTCTGCTGCATATGAGTCTGGAAGGCACAGTGTGATAAACTGACTCAGGACCATGAAGGAGTAGAGGGTTGGCGGGGGGAGGGAGAGGGCAGGAAAGGATGGCCTGCTGAGATGAGACTGCACCTCCCTCTTGTCCCTGACCAGTGCCACACTTTGGGGTGATGTAACTAATTATTAATCTTTGTTGTCTTTAACCGGCGAGACCTGTGCATGACACCCAAGAGGCACAGAAGAACCTCCATCCTGTTCATTATCCCCAGCCACCAGTTCCCTCAGCAATAGGCAGGGCCCTGTTCCTCTCTCCCTGGCCAGAGCACCCCAGGCAGACTTCGCAATGCAGTTACTCGGCTTGATGTTTGTGAGAAACACAGGCTTAAACTCAGGGAACAATGGTGTGAGTATCCACAGCTTGTCTTCCTATATGTCTAAGCCCTGGAAGCAGGGTTCTGGCCAGGCTTCTTGGGGATGTTTTATCACAGGACAGAATGGCAGCGCCTTAGGAACAGAGAGAAGTAAGACAAGAGAGCGGGAATGGAAGGAGGAGGATACTGCTCTGCATGAAAGCCTTCTCCCAAGGCCGGTATCCAGACTGCAAGGGCTCAGCTGGTTCTTGGGGACCCACTGGCCTTGGCTGGTGCCAGGTGGAAGCAGTCCTTCCATTGCTCAGCCTGGGCCTCCTCCTGCATCAGGCTTCTCCTGCTGCACTGGGGAGCTTACCAGTGCGCACTGTGCAATCTTGGATTCATCTGAAAGTTTCTTCTCTACTTTTTAAGTATAATTACCGCGCAGACTGGAATCTCTTCCCACACAATTGCACTGAGCGGCTAACTCTGCCTTCTGGAACCAAGATAACAGTCTGAAGGAGCAGTGGAGGATGGAAGGGAACTATACAATGAAGCCAGCTTTCTAATCCTGGATGTGTGAAAGCAAAGGGACATTTGGGGACAATGCCACTGGGAGATGCAGCCCTCCTGGCCCTTATCACTGTGAAGGGTGGGAGTGAATGACAGGGTGCCAGAGGTGTGCAGGGGCATGGGTTCATTTGGGCCAGGCCTGACCCTGCTGCAGCCCCAGACACTCTCCCAGCAAAGGCTGTGCTGTAGAGATAGCCACAGAAGGCATTCTTGTTCCCACTGCTGCTTCTGGTGGTCCACTCAGGGACCCCCATTCTCCCCTGAGAGAAGAGTTTAATGAAGTTGAGCCACAGATAGAGTCAGCATTTTCTGTGCCTTCTCCCCAAATGCACCATCTTCCCTGTTCTTGCACAGGGTGCAGCCCTGGACCACCAGATGCCTGGACTTGGCCTTCAGAGCTCACAAAATAAACAGTAGGAGCTGAGGGTTAAACAGATGACTCAACTACACACTGATGATGGCAGAAAGAAATGCTACAAGACAGTTCTTGATTCATTGCTCAATGGGCAGTGAATGTGTAATTACCACAGGAACTCCAGGATGGAGCAGATTGCAAAGGCCTCTCATCAGCTGAGATCTGAGGTGTAGCATGGAGAGAGCATGAGTTGTAAATAGAAGAGAAGGAGGTGACTGAACCACATCCGAGAAAACCAGAAGTCACCCCAGAGCTCAGAGAACCTGTCTCTTGCCCACCCATGTCCTCTTGACATCTGGGAGAAGTCGAGAGTTGTCCTGAGTCAGCAGCTGGGGTAGGCCAGGTGGTAGAACATCCGGTTTCCGGCCTTGGCCCCCATTATGCTCTCTCATTTGCTCATTCTGCCCCTGTCACTCCCCATCCTGAAGGGAGTGGCAGGAGGTGAAGGCATCACAAAGATCTGGAGTGAGTGTCTGAGGATGCCCCACCAAGTCCCTCTTTGTGGTTTCATGCCCCCAGCCCTCCCCGTCTCCTCACTCACCCTCCGTTAAGGGGCATAAACTATTGTTACTGCTCCTTTCTTCTTGTTGTGCCCTCTCACTTCGAGGAAAAAAAAAAACACCAAGAAAATTGCTGCTAATGTTCTCCCTTCCCTGCATTAGAGCCATCGTTCATAAATATTGAAGAGCCAAGCTCCGCCAAGCTCAGAGACCATTGTTTGGTGGCAGATCCCACCCTTCCTCCTCCTCTGTGCCCCAATGCAGCCCCTCGCTGGAGGTGCAAGGAAGGATCTGACAGAGGGGTGGAGCTGGGGGGTAAAGGTGGGAGGTGGGGAAGTGAGCAGCAGAGGACAGGAGAGAGGAGGCAGCTGGAGGCTCCTGACAGGGGGACCACAAATGGACTGGAAGAGTCTGGGCCAGTCAGGGGAGCCAGGGACCCAGAAGAGAAGGGTCAGGAGGTTGCAGCCCTGCTTCTGACCTCAGGGAGATAGAGGGCAAGGCAGGAACCTTGAGTGGGCACTGGGTTTTCCTGGAGCCCAGTTTGGAACACAAGGCACTAGAATCAAAGGCTCTGATATAGAGGGAACAAGAACACTTGCTCACACCCTCCCAGCCCTCCCATGGGCATGAGTGAGGTCCTGAGCTACAGGGACAGACTTGGATGGGCTCTGATGCCCTAAAGCCCTAAATGAGGGCACCCCAGACCTGGGGGATGGTGCACCCAGCTACTTTTAGTCAAGATCCCTGGACTCATAGACCCAGAAGAGAGGCCAGAGTACAGGGGTGAGAGTGGGAACCTCTTAGTGGCCATGCTCACCCCCAAAAAAGATGGGATGGGGACGGACTGACTTATGGAAACCAAGCCCCAGCACCCCACAAGCCTTTTCCCTACTTGACACGACTTTCTAGTCCTTCCATTTGTGCAGCCAGGATATTCTGCCCCAAAGCCCAAAGCCACAGGCCCTCTCTGAGATGCTCCTGCCACAGCCACCCTCTAGACAGCAGCGCATCCTTGGAGGGCAGGTGTGGAGCTGTCAGGATACGCACTGAACTCCCATAAATCAAAGGGCCCGGCCCAAGAGCGTGCCCACATTAGTGGAGCATAGATTACCATATAAATTGGATTTTACTGCCATTTCCAGCTTCCCCTTCCTAATTTAGCTTTTCTGCTTCCCTCTGTTCAGTGAAGCTCTCTCAAAACTCTTCCTTTTCTGGAGGAAGAGAAATCCTTTCTGATAGGATCCTAAATCTGCCCTATGCTGACAGAGCATCTCTTTCCTTACCTATCTGGTCCCAACAGCGGCACCTCTGGACTGTGCCAATGGACCGGATCTGAGTTGGCCTGGTTTGTGGGTCCCGATGCGTGCGTAGTTTCTAAGGTACTTGCCATCTGTTTGGCATTGCCAACCTACCAGCGCCTGTCTTCTCAGCTTGGACGATCTTCTTGGTGTAAAACATATGGGTTTGGGTGTTTTGCCCTACACAGACTCAGGTTACCTTGATTTAGGGATGATCAGGGGCAGAGGGATTTTTGCCACCACCATGACCTTGACCTCTCTGTCACCAAGCTATCTGATGGAAGCCAAAAGCGATAAAGGAAACATGGCTCTGTGTCACCTGTGGGGAACTGGGGACTAGCACCAGGAGGACCAACAACAACGAGGCATCCAGGAGTACGCACACAGGACTCCGATGGTGCCCACTCTGTATCTTGTCTTAGCCAGCCTGCAGGGGCTTTGTCTTCTAGCTGAAAGATTGAAATCCGGCGCTCAGACTCATGGCTGGATTTCTAAAATAAACAAGGGGAGTCCTTGCCTCTCGCCCACCACCTATCCCTTTCCTGTCATCAGCCATAAGGGGCCGAATGCAGACCCTGGAAGTCAGGGTCCTGGAGGGAATGCTAGCCCCAATCGGAAGCCTGTTGAGCCTCAAATCAGTGGCTTTTTTCCTTGCTCAACTGCTAGGCAGGGAGAGCAATTCTCCCCTATTTGCAGTAACTTCACTCTCACTCTGACCCCCCACAGCTGGTGGTGAGAGATGCGTTTCTCCCACGGCCACTTATGTGCTCCCGACTTGGGTTTCTGAGCTAAAGGAGGAGAGGACCCCACAGCTTGTGGTCATTCTGCCTTGGCTTCAGGAGTTCAGATGGCACAGCCCCAGGGAAACCACTGAACAAAGAGGCCCCTGGAAACTGACCAGCTAAACTCCAGGATACGTGAACCTGAAAACAAGTATGGCAGGCAGAGAGAGGAGCTGGAGAGAAGGCATAGCACAGAAATGAATGTTTTGCACATGCAAATATTGGAAAAAGCAATGTTTGTGTAAAGTAGAAAATGTACTAATATCTCAGTTGATTGTCACTCTCTTGCCCTCAACCCTCTGGTCATCCAGACCTGCCTCCGTTTATCTGCCTACCCCACCCCATATACACTCATGAACTCTGACCAAGCTCCCAGTGAGATTCTCAGGTCTCCTGGTGGAGTTAGAAGAATGGGCAGGTAGAAACAAAGAGTCAGGATACAGGGGAAAGAAGGAGGGCGCAGCCAAAAAGGCAAGCTTCATGTGCATAATGTGGAAACAGCTCAGGTGCCCATTAGCAGATTAATGGGTAAAAAAGCTGTGTTACATTTAAAGAAAGAAGGATCTCTTATCCTTTGAGACATCATGGATGGACCTGGAGAGTATTACACTAATGAAATAAGCCACTCAGAGAAAGACAAATACTATCACAGAATCTCACATTTTTGTAGAACCCAATGAAGAAAATACATTGACCAACAAAATAAGTCCAAAAGCATGGAGTCATGGAACATACTGATATATCTTGGGGGAAGAGGCGTGGAAGTGATAAACCAAAGAGCCTATATCTTAAATGCATAGCCCCCTGGACATAGACAATATTGAGGTAAGGCCTGGGAGTGGGTAGAGGCTGGGTGGAGGGGGCAACTATATATATAAAATTAGGGGAAAAGGGGAGAAAGCCAGAGAGAGTGAGAAAACTCAAAAGGAGTATAACTGAAGAGCGTTGGAGGATTAGCATGTAGGATCTAGGGAGGTAGGAGATACAGGAAGTGGGTAGAGGAAGAGCTTTAAGAGTTGCCATGGGCCTGGGATTGTATTCTTTGTAATGCGCTTCAGGAGATTCAAGTTTTTTAATTGTCATTTGTCTGATGTCTATTTCAACACCTTTCAATGCAATGCTGCACAAGGACTGAGCTCTGAGCATTCACAAGATAGATCTGGCTTATGTATTAAGACTCATTTTGAACCTATAGTGCAAAATTCAACTGCACCTCAAATTACAAGTGTTATCCTAGAGCAAAGAGTACAACTTCTCCTGGCCACTCAGCTCCTAGAGTTGCTCTGAAAATGGGGGGTTGGGAGGTGGGACTAGGTTGGTTTTGAGCCAGAGGTGCAGAGTAAGTGGCCTTGAAAGAATCTGAATTGGTCAGGCACAAGATGCTTCCAGTTTCTTAGGAAAGTCAATTTATGGAGGATGGGATAAAGATGAATTTCTCATCTTTGTAAGGGGAGGATCCTCCCTTCCTCCCTTTCTCCCTTTCTTTCTTCCTCCCTTCCTTCCTTCCTCTCTCCCTCATTCTCTCCCTTCCTCTCTTGCATCCTTCCTCCCTTTCTTTCATCTTGATTCAGTGATCACACATGACACCACCTGGAACATCTATTTCAGACCCTCCACTGTCCAGCAAATTGCAGTGCTAGATTTGTCAGCTCTCCCTAATTTCTCTGATTTGGAAGTTGAAGCAAATAAGCCACATGGGATTAATTTTGGCTACAGATACATTTATCCTTGATGAGATGAAGAAGCAGTTTGTCTTCAAAATCTACTGTTAGTACTTCCATTAAAATGTTAATATTATAATATAATATAATATAATATAATATAATATAATATAATATAATATAATATAATATATAAAGCTGTGGCATCTGACCATCATGTATCCAGTGAAGCTGGGATAATGATGAATGAAAACACATTTCCAGCTGTGGTACACAAAGTGACGAAATTAGAAAAGAACTTCTCTTTTCCCTCAAGTTGCCCCATCCCATTTTGTCCTAACATCCTATATAATAAAAGGCTAATATGCAAATTGACCAAACAGTAGAAAGACTATGATGCACATGGAGGACCAGGGTTCAGATACTCAATGCAGGAACTGCCCCCTGGTGGTCAGTGCATTCCCACAGAGGGAGGGCCACTCAGCCCGAAGCCAGGCTCATGGCAGGCGAGTGCAGCAGCAGTGGCGGGAGCCTCTCCCACCTCCGTGGCACTGCTAAGGATGTCCAACTGCTGGCTTAGGCCAGCTTTCCCGATGGGCCTAAGTCATCAGTCTCACATCCCCAGAAGGCTCCCAGACTGTGAGAGGGCACAGGCCAGGGTGAGGTAACCACCCTCCCTGACATGCACCAGGACTTTAGTTATTTTATTTTTTTTTAAAAAAAAGTCCCCGAGACAGGTTTGGCTCAGTAGATAGAGTGTCATAGAGTGTCAGCCTGAGGACTGAAAGGTCCCAGGTTCAATTCCAGTCGGGGGCATGTACCTTGCTTGCAGGCACATCCCCAGTGTGGGGCGGGCAGGAGGCAGCTGATCGATCTCTCTCATCAATGTTTCTGACTTTCTATCCCTCTCCCTTCCTCTCTGTAAAAAATCAATAAAATATATATATTTTTTTAAATGTCATACATAAGGCAAAGGGACAGATTTTTACAGTGAATACACATACAACATGCTAATTAAATTCTGCCATTCATATTTTACTAGGCTTATATTACCACATTGCTCTCTATCTAGCCATCGATCAGCCCATCTTTATTTTCATTTTACCATTTATTTTTATTGAGATATAATTAACATGTAACATTGTATGAGTTTAAGATGCACAACATGTTGATTTGATTCATTTAGATGTTGCAATATGATAACCAACATGGCCTTAGCATTTTATCAAGTTATATAATTGTCATTTCTTTCTTGTGGTGAGAACAAATAAGATCTAGTCTCTTAGCAACTTTAAAGTTTATAACACAATATTGTTGCTATAACCACTATGCTGTGCTTAGATCTCTGGGACTTATTTATCTACCAGTTGTTCCCTTAAATAAGATATCCCCAAGTCCCCCAACTCCCAGTCCCTGGTAACCACCATTCTGTTTTTACAAGTGTGGCTTTTTTAGATTTTACATACAAGTGAAATCATAGGCATCTATCTTTCTCTGACTTATTTCACTTAGCACTGTGCCCTGGAGGTCCAGGCCTGTTGTCACAAATGGTCGGATATCCTTCTTTCTCACAGCTGGATAGCATTGCTTTGTGGGTGTATGTATACCTTCCTTGTCCATTCATCTGTTAATGCTCTAGCTATTCCCATATCTTGGCTATTGAAAATAATGCTGCAATGAACATGGGAATAGAGATATCTATTTAATAACCCATTTTCATTTCCTTGGAGATATATATATATATCAATGTGGAATTGCTGAGTCATAGAGTAGTTCTATTTTTAATTTTTTAAGAACTTCCATATTGTTTTACATAGTGGTTGCACCATATTACACAGACACCAACGGTGCACAAGGAGGCAAGAAAACTTACTGGAGCTGAGACTGGTTTGGCTCAGTTGATAGAGCATCGGCCTGTGGACTGAAAGGTCCCAGGTTCGGAAGGTCGGGGGGCATGTACCTTGCTTGCAGGCACATCTCCAGTGTGGGGCGTGCAGGAGGCGGCTGATCGATGTCTCTCTCTCTCATCGATGTTTCTGACTTTCTATCCCTCTCCCTTCCTCTCTGTAAAAAAATCAATAAAATATATTTTAAAAAGAAAAGAAAAGAAAACTCACTGGAGAAAGGATGGTCTCTTCAACAAATGACAATGGGGAAACTGGAAAACCACATGCAGAAAAATGAAATTGGACCCTATTTTACACCACTCACAAAAAAATATCTCAAAGTGAATTAAAGACTTAAACATAAAACCTGATGCTATAAACCTTATTTTGTGTATGGAACCATAGAATAACTTCTCTAATTTATCTTTTTATTTCTTTTTTTTTTTTTTGATGTACTGCAGACTTCAGCACAAACACTTCAGCATAGATGCCATTAATTAGACTCCAAGGTTTGTTACAGATTTATTTTGAGGTATACAATGAAATACACAAATCTTAAGTGGACATTTGCTACGTTTTGAGAAATAATTATAATGTTGTAACCCAGTCCATATCAACATATAGAACTTCGCCTTCACCCCAGAAAATTCTCAAATGCCCCTTTGTCATCAATTCCATTACTCCTAGCCCTCAAGTCAACACTCATCCTGATTATTTTCTGCCATCGATTATCTTAGTCTGTTCCAGCACTTCATATAAATGGAATCATGCAATATATTCTATTTTACTTGCAAAATAAAGGAACCTCTAGCCCCCTTCAGTGCAAGGAACACTGGGCATTTTCCCTTGCATGGATTTAGAAAGTGGAGAGTTTGCTTTCTCCCCTAGAGACCAGGATTCTGTGGGTCATCCGTCCTGGTGCTGGATGGGTGCTGCCTGCAGACTGACGCAGTTTAGGGGAACTATCCTGCACAGGAGAGGCCAGTGAACACAGGCTATCTCTGGTTGAATGAGCCCTGTGGTGGGTTTCTAACACCCTTCGCTAAAGTATAGGAAATGTCTCCTGAGGGCTTCACATTAGCATTTGAATCTTCCAAATCGTCCAGGAACTGCTGGGTTGCATCTGTGCTCAAGGTTGGGCTTGGGGACGTTCAAAGTACCTGGCCTCAGGTAAGTCCAGTCTGGGTCCCCATTTGCTTCATCTCTGACACGAAGGCTTGTGGGCCTTGCATCTCGGGCTCTCTTGTCCTGGAAGCTGCACTATACCCAGAGGGCTCTGCGGAATCCGTGCTGGGACAAAATGTCTCGTTTCCTCATGCTCTCCCCAGCAGGGAGCAGCCACGGGCGGGGGCTGTCTGCACTGCTTGTGGTGTAAGACCACCTGCCAGCACCAAATAGGAAGCGGAGGGAAGTAAACAGGCCCAAATCTGAAATGCACTCATCAGCGCAATCTGTCCTCTGAACGCTTTTGCAGCGAGAGATCGTCGGGGTGCAACCGAGCGGAGGAAACTAATCAGCCAGCCTCGATGACAGCATTAAAGAGGGGAGAGCAGGCATCCAGATGGCAGTGTCGGGCAGGACGCTCTGCATGGGATGCAGAGGGCTCCCAGCCTTGGATGGTCACATGGCCTCGCAGCACAGCGGGGTTTCCATCCTTACTGCCCCTGCTGCCCTGTGCTGGGTGCTGAACCCAGGGGAGCACACATGGGAATAAAGTGGTGATGATGATGATGATGATGATGATGATGATGATGATGATATGGTGATGATGATAGTGGTGGTGGTGATAGTGGTGATGATGATGTAAAGTGAGGTGTTTTTTTTTTTTTGAAGCTCCTACACCTGTATCTCAGGGGTGAGCAAGACTGGATACTAACAGCAGAATTCTGCAGAGCTGACCTGGAGAAGAATAAATGGTAACCACGTGGTCAAGGAAAGGGAGGAGGAAGAAGAGATGGATGGGTGGGTCTCCCTCCCTCACATGGCAAATTGAAATCAGCGTACTGTTCATAGACATTAAGACCCAGATCCCTCCGCGACACGCCACAGACACAGAGATTGCTGAAGGGACGGTGCCCAGGCTCAGCTTCTGGTTTGGGCCTAATAAGAATGCTAATGGAGGTCACTGGAGGCCAGCTGATCTCAGGGACGCGCTGAGGCGGGCCATGGGCTGCTGTGATTAGAGCTCAAGGACTACGTGTCCTGGAGCATGAACCAGACTGAAGCCCCAGAGCCCACATACCCCGACAGCACGTAAGACTGATCCCCTGCAGGTGGGTCACTTCGCAGGAGGCTGAGAGCCAGTCCGAGGGAAGCAGGGCAAACATCTTTTTCCCATCTTCTCCTGACTCTAAATTCCCAATTTGGAGGCTTGTTCTCCTTGGATGCTTCATTCAAAAAATATACAAAGACCCTGTGCGTTGTGCCATTGGAGCACATAATCTCACACAGGGACAGCAGGGTCCTCCCTCCTTTTCTCCTTCCCCACCAGCTTAGTCTCTCCGCCCCCGCTGAGCAGGGACAGGAAAGAGAAAGGCCTCTGGGTTGAAAAGGAAAGCATGCACAGAATGCACAGCACCTGCCCCTGCGCTCTGGGTGTGTAACAGGCACACATGGCTGCTGCCCTCAGGGAAGTTACTACCAGGGGTCAGGCTAAGAAGCAAACTGGGTGACTCACACGTTTCAAATGGGGATCTGAGCTGGGGATGAAGGGGCCAATGGCCAATGCCAAAGCAAAGAGCCGGGCCTGGTATTCCAACATGAAGAGTCCTCCAGGTGGTTTCTGGGACACTGACTCACCGGTACCCCTGACACCACCTGTCCTCACCCAAGCCCCAGGCTCAAGCTGACCCCCTGGGCCTCATCTGCCCCTCACACTCTCCTCCCTCCCAGGCCAGTCCAGGACTCCCCATCCTAGCGGCCACCTCTGCACTAGGTCCAGTGAGAGCCTAGAGAGGTCCCGGAACGTGTGCCCCCAGCCAGTTCCTTCTGTGAGGCACCTCTTGACTTCCTGGCCCCATGTCCTTGGGCCAGCCACCTTGCCATCCAGGTGGTCCCACTCCAGCAAGTGCCCAGAATCACCCATGTTTGGATCACCAGATGGCACAGCCACATGCCTCAAGGGGCAGAGACCTAGGGAAATGGCCTAAGCAGGGCTCGGCCTCTGCTGTGCCCACCCAGGGTTGGGGGGCATCCATTCAGCGAGTGCAAGCCCAGATGACCCAGCCAGGCTTGCCCTCCCAGGATCCACATGGCCTGGCCATAAGAAGGCCTGTTGAAATTGGATTGTTCACCCGCTCCATCTACCCGCCTGTCTCTCTGCCGCTATTTCATGCTCCCTGAAAATTCCCGGCGGCAGCGGTGACACCAAGTGGGGCCACTGCCCTCCCAGCAGCTGCCGTTCAAAGCACCTTGCTTTCCTTGCCAACCTGAAGAGCAAGAACTGTCATGTCCCACGTTTCTGAGCTCAAGGTCGTAGTACCAATCAAGCTGCCAGAGACATTGACCTTCTGAGAGCCACTCACAGAAGGGCTGGGTCTTCAGGGTTGAGAACAAGGGACTCATCTGGGCTGCCGAGGGGCCAGCACCAAAGGAAAGGTGCTAGGGGAGCGGTTTTCTCGTGGGCCTTTCCAGAAGCCTGGCATGATGTCAAACCTCCCTTCTTCCAGGCATCTGAACCCCTAGCTGACTATCTCCTATCTACCTTCCCACATGTACAAACATATACATGAACGCATGCACACATGCATGCACACACGTGCATGGACACATGCATACACTCACCATTCTTCACCATCCTGGCAGGTACCATTTTCCCTAGCTATGCTTCCCTGCCTGAAACAATTCACAACAAGGCAATTTTCCAATAAAAAGCTACAAAATAACGTAATTTCTCAGCGTGCGACCATGTCTGAGTTACACTGAGCGTGTTGATTGGCCCATCCACATAAAAGTCATCTTCTCAGGAGGACGCTCCTAAGGGGCCCTGGCTATGCTTTTAATTGGGGGGACTCAGTGCCTGTGCAAGTCAACTCGCTATTACTCTAATGAAGCAAACGGGGATCCAGTCATGAAAAGAACCTCTCCAAAATCACATTAATTAGGTTTTACAGGTGTGATGGGATTGTGTGGCGGATGCTTTTCTTCCTGTGAAAATGGGTTTCAATTCCCAAGGACACAGGGCTCTTGGGATGCAGTGTGATGGAAGGTGAGCGAGTACCGAGTGCCTAGTGCCAAGAGGAGAAAAGGAGGTCATCCTAGGAGCAGGAGGAACCCCAGACAAAGGATTCCCAGGAGGCTGGGAGGGCTTTCTCTTCCGTGTGAAGATGAGAGCTTCTGGGGTGAAATTGAGGAACCATGGCAGCAGAGGCAGAAATGAGCTCCACTGGCCACTCCAAACACCAATGGGACACCTGTGCCTGAGGGTTAGTACTTAATGAAGGTGGTGAGTCAGCAGAACAAGGGATCTGGTGGCCTCTGGATGCCTTCTGGCGCTGGTTCCCCCACAGCACAGAGCTGTGCCACAGTGCAGGGGTTCTGCCTCCCTCCGGGTGACAAGTGGGGAAGACAGAGGATTGTGCCTCCAACTCCAGGACAATGAACAGGTTTCTCCACTCTCTGGACAGAGCGTCCTGGTGGACACAACTGAAATCCTCTAGGTCCCCAGACAAATCCATTTGCACAGCCAGCATAGCCAGTGGGGTGTGACCCCTAAGAATGGTAGAAAAGAGAGTCCTGACTACCTGGAATTAGTCACCTGTTAATTTGCCTCAGTCCCTTCAACACACCACTGTTGCCACTGTTCTGGGGGCATCTGAAGGCAGGCACCACATACAAGTCTGTGATGACTCTGGGGATCAATCCAGAGAATTCCACATGCAGAAGCTTGATGTTATTGAATCACACTGGATCAGATTAGCGGGTGAACAGCAGCTGGCTTTGTGGTGACTTGGATGCATCAGTGATGGCAGCAGTCTCTGGAAGTGGCGAGACAGCCCTTTTACCAGGCAACAAGGACAGAGACACAGGTTAGAGGGCTGCGGCAACAGTGAGGTCAGTGGCCTCACTCAAGGAACAAAGTCAATTCAAAGGCAATGCAAGTTCAAATGTCCATCACAATATATAGGGTACTCTTTTGCACATATGTGTTTAGAAGTGCCGCAGGCTGCATTACCAAAACACAGTGATAGCCTTGGAGAGTCACGTGGCTAAATGCAAAAGTTATGGTGCAGATCTTGCAGAAGTTCAAAAGTCAAGGAATGTTGGCATTGGGAGGGTCTTTGGAAATCCTCGCCTAGCCAACCCCTGCGCCTTCAGATGAAATGACTCTTAGCTGGAGAAGGAAATAAATATCAAGTGACGAACATGTGGGTTAGTGCCCTGGCCTCCGGCCTCCTACCTCAGCAGCTAACCCCACTCTATGCTGCTGCATAAGGAAAGGTTCCTTTGGGTGAAGCATACATGGTACTGAGCTCTGGAGATCATGGGCTCAGGAGTGCAGTCTCTGGGCTCTGACCTGAGATAAAGCCAAGTGGGCACCTAACAGCCCCCAGAGCTTGAGTGATTCAACAACAGAATCCAGCCAGACTTCAGAAGAAAACAAGGAAGACTGCAAAGGCCCAGACCCCTCCTGTCTCCCAGCCTCCTGGGTTGCTCTAACTTGATGCCACTCTCCCAACAAACAGAGGAGGGACAGAGAGGAAAACCCTCCAGGTGTGGGAACAGATCGAGTGAGAGGTCTGGAGTGAGAGGTCCTTTAGAAAAGGCTGCCAAGGACTTGAGTGTAATGGAGAATAAGAAGGGCTTCCTCACACCAGATCTCTCACCTTCGGAGCCCTTCACTCCCTCCTCCCTATCCCACCAGAAGATGGAACCCACATTTTCCTCAGGGTACAGCCCAAGGGACCGGAGATGGGATGCCATGTGGCTGGAGAAGGGGTCCTTCACTCTGCCTTCCTTCCCATGCAACCACTGCATGGTTCCATCCATTCACAGCAGGCCAACGGCACTTCCTCGCAGAACTCCCAGCAGGAGAAGATGGGACTCCAAGCCGGGGGCAGAGGCCCCCAAGTGGCCCTGTTTTGTGCAAATGATGAGCAGGTTCCTGGAGGCTGTGTGTCAGCATGCATCATCCTCTGCAATCACAGGGGCTGGTGTGGCTGTCCCTTTTACCCCCTTTCACCCATTACCCCTCTCTCAGGGGATGCTGCAAAGTGTAGCAGAAGGAGCACTGGACTTGAAACTCTGTGGACATGGGTCTAATCCTAGCTCTACCGCCTACTAGCTGTGAGGCAAGGAACACAAACTCTTTCAGCCTTAGTATCTTCATCTGAACAAGGAAGACATACCTCCTCTCTCAGGCTCCCTGTGAGGGTAACGGGAATTCTGCAACATGCGCAGGTAAGCCTTGGCCCATGGAACAAGGTTGCTCAGAGAGGGCAACCTTTCCTTCCTTTTCCATTTGGTGATCACTGGAAGGCTCCTGGGAGCCCCTTTCATGTAAGACATAATAAAGAAGGAGCGAGGGAGCATATGAAAAGATTTACAAGCCAGGTACCATGCTCAAAGGTTTATGATAAGTGGCAGAGCTATGTTCTGCTTTGAGTATCAGCAAGAGGAGGGGATGATAAAGACATAGTGCCCAAGGAGAGAGAATGGCAATGCATTTGGCTGCTTGGGGCATCCAGCCACGTCTGTGGGCTTGTGCACAGAAGGTGGGGGACAGTGAAGGTCCCTCTGGTCACCTCTGTCCCTCCATGAGCCAGCTGTGATTAAACATGTTTGATAATAGATATTTGTTATGGAAATTACCTAATGAGCTACAAGATTGTTATCGAGCACCAAAACAGTATTATCATAAATATTACAAATTAAATTGGGCCACCTTTGCTAAATCAAACACATAATAAGAGTAATTAAAATGCTAATAAACCCAAGGATTCCAGCCCACTTGGTTCTTCATGATGTTCTTGTTGATTTATATATTTGCTTTGGACCATGTGGGCTGGAGATGAAAATTGATCTGGTCATGTATTAATCCTGTTGTGTTAGTGAAATTCTTTCCAGGAATCTACATGTATAATGTGCTGTACAGGCAAGTAAATGAGAGAAGTTACTCTATGGTTCCACATTTAAAAGTGACATCTGGCCTTGGTTCTTTTGCAAAATTACACCATTCTCTACTTTTAACTTGAGAGTGGAGATGGGTTTCATTTTTGACATTTTTATCCATAGTTTTCTATTGAGATTGGCCAGTGTGAGTGAGATGGTTTCCCTCGTCATTATTAAAATGTAGTCCTAAAACTTGTCAATTCTCCTTTCACATTTTCTGCCATAATGTGTGTCTTCGCCCAGCTGTGTGGCTCAGTGGTTGAGCATTGACCTATGAACCAGGAGGTTACAGTTTGATTCCTTATCAGAGCACAGGCCCAGGTTATTGGCTTGATCCCTAGTAGGGTACATGCAGAAGGCAGAAGATTCTCTCTCATCATTGATGTTTCTATCTATCTCTCCCTCTCCCTTCCTCTTTGAAATCAATAAAACTTATTTAAATTTTTTTTTTTAAAAAAAGAAGTGCCTCAACAAAACTCTTGGTAATAAATAAATAGGGTTTTACCTACTTAATAATGAAATGACAGCTGCTGGTTTAGTACATCATCTTTTACTCTTATCCTTAAAACAACCTAACAGATTGATATGATTATCTTCATTCCTCAGATGAGGATATAGAGGCTTAACGAAGGTACATAACTAGTTGGAGGTGACTGGATAACAAGAGGAACCAGGATGTAAAACCAGATTTCTCTGATTTCATGCTCTTTGTTCGTAGCTTCATTGATTCTGTCATTCAAATAAAGTAGAAAATTTCACAATATAATGGAAGATAGTATCTCCTTTGTGTATCTTCAAGCCAGACAAACCTTAGACTAAGGATAAAGAAATGAACCTTGAAGGAGTTCATGTACATGCAGACGAGTCATATTTTTTTAATTAATAGAGTTTATTTTTTAGAGCACTTTCAGGTTTATACAAAAAGTGACTTGGAGTAAAGAGCTTCCATGAACCCCCTCTTGCCCACTATATTATTAACTTCTTATATCAGTGTGTACCTTTGTTACACTAATAACCCAATTATTGATATACCAGAGGCCCAGTACAAGAAATTGTACATGGGGGAGGGGGACAGTGTTCCTCAGGCCAGCTGAGGATTCTTAGGTAGGATCAGGTCTAAACATGCAGTTGGACATCCTTCTCACAATCTAGGACTGATGGCTCCCAACTGCTCACATGCCTGCCTGCCTTCCTAATTGCCCCTAACTGCTTCTGCCTGCCAGCCTGATCACCTCCTAACCACTCCCTTGATGCCTAGCTGCTCCCCTGCCAGCTTGATTGCCCCCAACTGCCCTCCCTTGCAGGCCTGATCACCCCTAACTGCCTTCCCCTGAAGGCTTGGTCACCCCTAACTGCCTTCCCCTGAAGGCTTGGTCACCCCTAACTACCCTCCCCTGCAGGTCCGGTTGCCCCCAACTTCCCTCCTCTGCTGGCCTGGTCATCCATAACTGCCCTCCCCTGCAGGCTTGATCACCCCCAACTGCCCTCCCTTGCAGGCCTGGTCCTCTTAACTGCCATCCCTGTTGGCCATCTTGTGGTGGCCATCCTGTGTCCACATGGGGGTAAACATCTTTGACCAGATGGGGGCAGCCATCTTGTGTGTTGAAGTGATGGTCAATTTGCATATTACTCTTTTATTAGCTATGATAGATACCTGGTACATGGGTGGGGGCCAGCTGGTTTGCCCTGAAGAGTGTCCTGGATCAGGGTAGGGGTTTTCTTAGGGCATGGTGGTTTGCAGGTCGGCCACGCCCCCCAGAAACTCAAGCCGAGGCTGTGGTTTCTGGGATTTATTTATCTTCTATAATAGAAACTTTGTAGCCTTAAGTGGAGACATGGGCCAGCTAGGGTGTGCAGAAAGGTTAGCTTCTTCCATTACCAGGAAAACCCAAGCCTCCTGCTCACTCTGTGGCTGCAGCCATCTTGGGTGAGGTAATTTGCATATTCACTCCTGATTGGCTGGTGGGCATGGCTTGTTGGTGTGGCAGAGTGGTGGTTAATTTGCATATTGCTCTTTTAATAGGTAGGATTATTATTAACTAAAGTCCTTAGTGTTGTTTACATCAAGGTTCACTCTTGATGGTGTATATAGTTCTAGAGTTCTGGGTTTTCACAAACATACAATGACATGTATCCACCATGATGGTATGTACAGAATAGTTCCACTGGAATCAGGGATAGCTTTCATGGAAGTAGTGAAATATGGGATAGGATTTTCAGATGGACCTAGCGCCAGTAACAAGAAGGAATTACTCAAGAGACAGCAGGTGGGTCTGTTTATTGTAAACAGAAGGCTCATATTTGGGGAGATAACAAAACTTTTATTTGGCAGTATTATGTACTAGGCAGTTGTAAGACATTTCACATAGATTACTTAATTTAATCCACAGAACCACTCATAATTTTGGTGCAGCTTTCCCATGTTTAATGAAAGGCATGCAAATTAGAGCTTGTAAGGATTTTTAAAGTTTTCTCCAGAAGTGACACAATAGGTATTTGGAGGTTCTGGGATATAAACTTAGGCAGAATGAGTACAGGGCTGTTTGACTTAGCTGCCTCCAAAATAAAACCAGAAGAATATAGCAGATACATTGGAAAAGGTAAACTGGGACCCATTTTAGGTTGACTTGGATGACAAGATAAAAAGCAGTTTTCTCTCAGCAATAGAGTTTTCAATAAAAGAATATATTAGATTCCCTGTTGTTAGATGAAAGCAAAAAACAAAGAAAGGTGTGGAGCTATGGAATCTTTTCTGCTTCATAACAGTTTATATAAGCAACACACACACTCACACACACAAAGGGGAGGGGACTCTTTAGAAGATTGACATGATAAAATCATATTTGGGGATGTCATCCTGAAGATGATATGACAGGTGGATTGGGGAGAGAGACTGAGAGCTGAAGGAGAAGCAGAGTTTAGTGACATTATTCAGGTGCTGAAAGGTTTGGACACAAAATGGCAGTTCTATAAATTGAAATAAAAGGATGGTTATGGCAGAAAATATGAAAGGAGAATTGACAAGTTTTAGGGATGAGGAAGCTGTCTGAAGGTGCTGAGGGTGCCTGGAAACTGATGGAACTATTTTGAGAAGGACTAGAGGTTAAGGGAGGAGACTGCAGGGAAAGTCACGAGCTTGGATCCCAGCTCACCGGGGGACATCACGGGGGTATTATCTGGCAAGATGGAAACAAAGTCTGGAGTTCAGTGGAATGGTCAGGTCCATAGTTATGGGCTTGAGAGCTAATTGCATAATAAAGCTGAGAGGGAAGGAGAAATGCAGGGACCATGGATGGAGACAGGAAGCCATCTCTGTAAGAAGAGGAAGCAGAGTCCAGGAGTAACAGGGCTCTAAAGGGAGGCTGAAGCCAAATTGTCAAATGCTGCACAGCAGTGAGAAGAGAGGTGCAGAGATGCAGAGAGGACCTCTGCAGTCCTAAAACGTGAACTGGGAAACAGAAGAGAGGAAGAATGGAAGAGCAGCTGGCTGGGAGTGGGGAGCAGTGTCTGAGAAGCTAGAAGACAGAAGAGGGTGACTTTTCTCAGGCATCGAAGCTGTTGTTCAGGCACTAAGCTAATGAGTGACAATGTCAGTGTTCAAGTGACTTCGAGAAGGGCTCCTTCAAACGAAAGTGAGCAGGTGACTCAAGGAGCAGCAAGAAGAGACTGCTTCCTGAATGTCACCCAGAAGGGACAGTGACAGGGGCTTTATCTGGGAAGGAGGGAGGGAAACATGGTGAGAGATCAAATTTCCATTGAATTGTATATTTTGAATTTCATGCTAGTACAAGTGTTACCCATTCGAACAAATCAAGTATTACAAATAATAAGAGATGACAAGAAATGCTAATTAGGAACAAGTACCAGAGCTAAAAAAGAATCAGCAGATTCCATGAAAGAAAGGTGAGAGGTATCACCATCATCACCACCACCACCACCACCATCTCACCATCACCATCACCATCACATCACCATCATCATCACCATCACCATCACATCACATTGCCATCATTGTCACATTATCATCATATCACCATCACCATCACATCACCATCAGCATCAGCATCAGCATCACATCACATCACCATCACATCACCATTACATCACCATCACCATCACCATCAGCATCACATCATATCACCATCACCATCACATCACCATCAGCATCAGCATCAGCATCACATCACATCACCATCATATCACCATTACATCACCATCACCATCACCATCACCATCATCATCACTATCACCATTACCATCACATCACATCACATCACCATCAGCATCACATCACATCACCATCACCATCACCATTACATCATCATCACCATCAGCATCAGCATCAGCATCACATCACATCACCATCACCATCACCATCACCGTCACCGTCACCATCACCATCACATCACCATCACCATCACCATCACCATCACCACCACCATCACCATCACATCACTATCATCATCATCATCACCATCACCACCACCACCACCATCACCATCACATCACCATTACCCTCACCATCACCATCATCCTTATGAAAGAAGCTGCATCAAGCTGCAGTCAGAGACTCTACAGCTGTATGTGGAAAAGGAGTTTTCCTCTGAGAAGAAAACATGCATCAGTTTAGTACTGAGGTTTGATTCCACCTTTCATTCCTTTACTACTTTTAATAGGAAAAATCAGTTCAAGTAAAGATGAGGCTACTCCTCAACTTCTTCTTTGTCTTTTAGTCTTTATTTCCCTCCTGTATATTTTAGGGTCTCTGCATCACATGCAGTGGATTCAACAGTATTTTGAAAGCTGATTTTACTTTTTACTGAACAGAAATGATAGTTGTAACATTGGCCCAAGGAGAGCCCAATGAGGAAGGCAAATCAGCCCTGGAAAATGAGCCAATTGCAGAGTCAAAATCAGGTGGCAATGATTTGGGGTCATTCATTGGCTTTGGATTGTCCATGCTATTGTTCACCTTCTTCAACATGGCTAACCATGAGGTAACTGTGGAATCCATAAAATCCTTAAAGCATATGCAACACTCTCAGCCATCGCCCAAAGCCTGGCTTTCCCCCATGGGGCTGAATTTAGACTGACATCCCTCGAATGTGTGCTCTGAGGGGTAGAAGGCAGAGTTAGCACTCACAGACAGGGAATTGGAACCCAGGCAGCATATTTTGCTCTGAAACTCATTTTGTTCTCTCTCCCCACTCACCCCCCTACACACACACACACACACACACACACACACACACACAGAGAGTCTAGGTTAATCTTATTTGAGTCTGTGCTATATATAGCACCTCTGGGCCCTCGCCCCACACGGAGAGAGTCACTTTGCTTGGTAATGACTGGATGCTGCTGCTCTTTGCTCCTTTCCACATGTGAGGTTTCTGGAGACGTTTGAGCTCCAGAGTCAAGTCCATAAAACAGGAGGAAAAAGCCAGTGACAGAAAAGACAACCATGCATCAGTTTCTGTCAGGAGCTCAGAGCTGGGGATCAACAGCTGAACTGGGTTCAGCATCCAATGCATTGGCCATGTTTTCTCATCTCATCCTGGCAGCCTTGCAGGGCAAGGCAAGCGAGCTGGCCTCAGTCCTGGGCAGCCTGAGCCAGAGAGGAGGAGAGGACTGCAGCCTGCCCTTTGCTGTCCTTCAAAGGCACCAAGAACAGTCTCCAAGTCACATGTCTGTGGTCAAGCAGAGATTTTGTTCATTCTGATCGAAGAAGGCAGTCTTGGAGCTACATCTGTGGGCCAGAAATTTCAGAACTTGAGGGACTCTAATGGTTTGTGGAAATAATTGAACAGCCTGTCCTGGACCCTTCAGGATGTTTGTTCATCCTCTGCACCAAACTCACTCTCACTCCCCAGATTTGTTTTTGACCTCACGGGTTTTGGAAGAGTTCCTGGCAGCGGGGACCAATGCCTGCCAATTACCTTCAGAAGTGAGCTCAGCAGTCAAGAAGAAGCCTTCCTGATGATTACGCCTTTGGGGGCATAA
>PVJN01034318.1:0-22852 GCA_004026805.1 Lasiurus borealis | reverse complement strand
CCAGCACATCAATAAATTCACCAACTCTGTAGGTCCTGAACCACATGATAGGAGATTTTATGGAGGTTTTATCAGGTAGGCACCACTGGTTACACCATTAGACATTGGTATTTCAACTCAGTTCCCAGCATATTGTCCCTATTTGGGGCATAGAGCTGAAAGTTTAATTCTGTATTTACATGGTTAGTTTTTCTGGTAATCAATCCCCATCCTAAAGCTACCAAGGGCTTTCTCCCTTTGGGTTATCTCATTGACATACAAAAGACAGTAAAATTCCAAAAGTTTTACGAGCTCAATGCATAGAACTAAAAAATACCAAATAATTACTTTTTATTATACCTTATATTTCATGCTCCACTGCCTTTGGGCTTGGTCATGTGACTTGCTTGGAACAATAAAATGTGGGCAGCAGTTACATTGTGATAAGTTCAAGGGAAGGATTTAGAGAAGTCCACATTTCTGGTCATACTCTTGAACTTCCATCCTTGATCACGCTGACAGCATCCCCAGACAGTGGCTGCTCTTTGAGCCTTGGTCCCAAAATGAAGGCTAGCAGAGCAGATTTGAACCCCAAAGGCAACCCGGAGCAAAGTCAACCAGGCCCAGCAGAGCATTGCCCGATCCACAGTCCCATGATTAAAAAATAAATGTGTTATAACTACTGAAATTTTGAGTTTGCTCTGTGCCACAGTAAAGCTAACAAGCATATACAGTGGTAACTCGAGATATGAGTGCCCTAACATACGAGATTTTTTTGAGATACGAGATTTTTTGAGATACGAGCCGTCGAGTGAGCGATTTTTGCTTTGAAATATGAGCAAAATTTGAGATGGGAGTAATCACGAGGATTGGCCGGCTGCACATGACCCACCAGTTTACCTTTCATAGTTTCCTACGCCTCAGGGTTACGGAAAGAATTAAACTCATATCTTGAAGTACCACTGTACATCAACATGCATTAGTTCATGTTTATCCTTTGCTTAGTGCCGGATTTTAAACACAGTTGTACCACTGTTAGAAATAAACTATTGTTCTCTAATTCAGAGTCACCATTTAGATTTTTCTTTGCATCTTGAGTTTTAAGCTAAACTTTAAAAGGCTTCATTATAATTTGCTCCATTATAAAGGCTCCTATAGCTTAAACCCTCTTAAATGCAGAAAGTCCTAGGAATTAAAGGAATAAATAAATAGTATACCTGTGTGGGGAAATCCAACAAGGACATTGCAAAATCCAATATGTCTGAAAAATGTTTCTTGCGCTACTCAGTCCAAATGCCAGTGGCTGCCTGCATCCCTGGTTGGTAATACATTATGTTCAGCACTTATCAAACATGCAGCCAATCTGCAATTCAAACCTGCTCGCACGCATGGAAGCAAGGTTCCCAGTAGGAGATACCTCACAGAACTGAGTCATCTATTGACTCAGAACAGCTAGCTTGGGGTGGCAGCTCTCAAAAGGAAAATGGGGTTGGTGGTGAAGTACATGCTCAAGAAATGTATATGAGAAAGAAGAAGAAGAAAACAACAGGAGGGCGAGGAAGAAAAAATCCTGAGAAAGAAACAACTGAAGTTTGCCCTGTAGAAATTCAGTCTGGGGTGTGTGTGTGTGTATGTATCTACTTCAAAGTCCAGAGAATCAAAGCAAAGAAGGTGTTAGCCTACAGTAGTAGGAACACAGGGATCTGTGGCTGCCCAGTGCTGGGCAGGTGCTGGCTTGGACTAAGCAGCAGAGAGAATACACTAGAGCTGCTTCTGAAAGCTTCCCTTGGATCCTTGGAGTTGCCTGTTTGGGCTTTTGTTGTCTGTTTTCCCCTTGCTCTTGTTTTCCTTTCTGGCTGCCAGGCCACTGCACACTTAGGGCTTGAAAGCAAAGCCGCCTCTGTCAAGTCCGCAGGAAAATGAATACCGTAATGTCTACCCCTTTGGTTTGTGTGCTCTCATTGCCATTGATCTTTTCTACCCCCCGCAACCCTAAGAGTCATAACGATTAATGGACAGCCCATAACATCAAGAACATGAAACAAATTTCCCTACTGAATCATCCTTAATTATGGCTTTATTAACTCATGTGTGGATGCCTGGGCTCAGGCCTTTGAGTTGTGTGTGGAGCGGCAAATGCAAAGCTATTGACAAACTTCCATCTATAAATAGCTCAATTTCAATACACGCAGCCTATAGTCTTCTCTTTGAAACCATTTATGTCCTTTGATGTAACACAATACTTCTGTCTGCCTTCTTCTTAGTAATGTCTGTGGGTGTTTGATGAATTTAATTTTCAAACGGTTTCAACCAGAGCCATCAACATTATTTATTTATTTTTCACTTTTGGAGACTGGGTCACTGAAATAATTATCGAAGCTTAATATATTAGGATAGATTAATTTCACAATCTACTATCTATCTACCACCAAGTAAGTGACTACAGTTGGGATGGAGACACGTCCTGATTTTACCATTGTTTGCCTTTTTAGAAAGTTTTTTATGATATAGGAAAGTAGATTGTACTTATCAATGGCATTGCATCTATGCATTAGAGAAAAATCTTTATTTACTGGGAATTAGTTAAAGGATTTTTTCTTCCCAAAGCTGGAGATGCTCTAAGTCAGTGGTTCTCAACCTTTCTAATGCTGCGACCATTTAATACAGTTCCTCGTGTTGTGGTGAATCATAAAGTAAATATCTGTGTTTTCTGATCGTCTTAGGCGACCCTGCTAGTGGTTTTCAACCTGTGGGTCACTGCTGTAGAGCCTAAGACCATCAGAAAACAGGTCACTACCCACAGGTTGAGAAGCGCTGCTCTAAGTAGATAGTCTGTCTTTATAACATGGGTTCATGCTTGCACTTCAGTTTCTAGCTCCTTCCTCCAGAAAATGGGTTTCAGTGGAAAAAAGAAGCAAGGCCCAGGCGAGTGTGGATCCTGTTTAAAACACACGAGTCTTAGAATGGCGCCTAAATGTGGAAAACTGAAGAGAGCCTGCGTCTTGTAAAACAGCCTTCTCACACTCACACACCTCTGGAGGTTCATTCCCCTGACATCCCTAAATGGAACCCGTGCATAGAGGTAAACAGTGGGTACCTGCGGCCTGTCTGTTGAGGCATCGAATAGATAAGAGATTCTCATTTCATCTGACATTTCCCAAACTTGAGAGAGGGATGGCTGTGGAAAAGCGGCACTTGTCATGATCCATGAGGCCAGCAGAGAAGAAATGGAGGAAATATGAAAGCTTCCCCTGGGCGCCACCAAACTCTGCCGCCAGCCTCCTCCTCCCCGGCGAGCACAGATCATTAACATTGGTAATGTCCTACTAAATCTGCTTGGAGGAAGTGACAAGTCTAATTTGTTACTGACAGTCCGAAGGCTGGGAGTGTGTTTAAAACGCATCGCTCTTGCTCCCGGCCCCTCTGCATTGCTGTGTGGTTTCTGTCAGGTGGGCCTGGTATTTGGATAAAGACTATCTGTGATTTCATCAATCTCTTCAGCAGCCTCCCAGAGGAAAGGCCTGGCGCCTCGGCTCCCGCCCGCCCGCTTCAGTCCCTGTAATGGCCTCTGCCAGCGAGCCTGGAGGTGCTGTGATTTGAAATTCAAAACCTGGGGAGGGATTTCTTAAGCAAGTAATTACCGTTAATAATCAATAGCTTTCAGCCTGGCAAACAGTTGTGACAGATCTGGATAAGATTTAACTTGTTCCTTGAGACATAGGGATGTGGCAATAATGCTGTTTTCATTAACTGAAAGATATATTCAGGGCCTCATTTTGATATGCTTTGGAGTGATTTCAAGTGAAATGAGGTAGACCTTAAAAACACAATGCAAAAGAGGTCTGTGCGGAACAGAGATGAGTCAGCTTCCTGAAGGAAAAGCTGAAGTCATGACCTATGACCTGAAATTATAATGAAGTGAATTTTTTTGTGGAAGAGGGTGATCGTCTAATTCCAAAGCCAATTGAATGCAGATCAATGATTATGGATTTCAAATACCATCTGAAGTAACCATTTAGACTATACCTTGTGCAGGCTTCCTCTGTAATGCAGATACGTACAGTATTTGGTTTCTGCAAGAAGCCACAATGAGAACAGATCAAAAGTAACCCAGCTATTTACCCTATACCATGTGTCTCACTTCTATTTAGAATTAAAGGCACCGAGTCTTTGAAATCCATTAATGGAATTCTGGAAGTTTGAGAACTGAAAGTGAGTTTCCCAAAATATCAAAGAAATTACTATATTCTGTGATAGATGTGGGAGTCACAATTTAAAGAAAAATTCATATTCTTTCTTAACTTTACATTTTTAAAGTTCATTACCAGTGGTTTTCTCACTTAGTTATAGAAATTTAGTCTTTTACTACCTAGTGAATTTCCCTTCAGTCAGAACCAAAAGCACACCCAGCATGAGAAGGGAATATAGGCCAATAATAATGAAATTCCTGTTAAATTAGGCACTTTGCTAAGCATTATACATACACTATCACATTAAATCCTCTAAGCCTCTGAGATATTTACATCATTGGCTCAACTTTAAACAAGGAAGCTAAAGTTTTAAAGATAATAAGACTTTGGAATTTCAAGAATTTGGGAATAAAACAAGGGGAGATAGTTTAGAAAAAAATACAGCCATATAAAAGCCACGTTCAGTGAAGGACTGTTTCAGACAGCTCTGATTTAGAGATAGACACAACAAGAAATGTATTTATTCTTCCCGAATATCAAGGGCACAACTAAGAAATGGTCCCCATCTTTGAGACCTGAGTGTAATGGAAAAAAGTTAGGGAAGGGTATATTCCTGAAGGAGATAACCAGTGAGTTTGGTCAGGGGTAGGAATGAGAGAATGGTAGGTCAATTCCAGGAGAGAAGCTAGAATGTTCCTAGGGAACAGCTTAGCTCAGAGGGATAGAGGGTCAAAGAGCCTGGTGAAAAGTGCAGTGTGACTGAGGCATAAATGGTGTCAGTTTGGGCAAGGGGAAAGGTGAGTAAAGGAAGGAAATGGAAGAAAATGTGGCTGGGAAGTGAGGTTGGAGCTAGATGCTCAAAAGGTCTGGTATGTTGCTACACTGGGAGGCCCTCCAGAATAGTGGGCCTTTAGCAGTACATTCTCTTTTTAAAAAAATATGTATATTTGTTTAGTCCTAGCCAGTTTGGCTCAGTGGATAGAGTGTCAGCTTGTGGACTGAAGGGTCCCAGGTTCGATTCCAGTCAAAGGTATGTACCTCAGTTGCAGGCTCCTCCTTAGCCCAGGCCCTAATTAGGGCTCCTGTAGGAGGCAACCAATCGATGTGTTTCTCTCACGTTGACGTTTCTTTCTGTTTTTCCCTCTCCCACTCTCTCTAAAAATCAAAATATCTAAGGAGGCGAGGTTTAAAATAAAAATAAAAAAAGATGTAAATATGTTTTTATTGCTTTCAGAGAGGAAGGGAAAGGGACAGAGGCATAGCAACATCAATGATGAGAGAGAATCATTTGTCGGCTGCTTCCTGCCCATCCCACACTGGGGATCCAGCCCGCAACCCAGGCATGTGCCCTGACTAGGAATCAAACTGTGACCTCCTGGTTCATAGGTCAATGCTCAATCATTGGGTCAAGCCAGCTGGGGCTAGCAGTACATTCTTTACTTTAACCTTTAACAAGAGTCCCCATGTACTGCTTCTTTTCATCTCTAAAGGGGTCCAAAACTTCAGCCTTTGTTGAGTGCAAAAGCTCCTGGTGGTACTAGACCAAAGGAATGGTTTATCTACTTACCACACTGGAGAAGTCCCTTCTGGGCATCAGTAGCCAGCTCAGGACATTTCTCTTGCATCTCTTCCTTCTCAGTTCTCTCTTGATGTCAGAAAACATTGCACATGTTGCCACCAGGGCCACTACAAGCTTATACTGTGTCTGTGCACATTAAAAAAGCTGAACTTCCTCCCCTTCCTTCCCCCGACTTGCTGACAACCCCACTGATGCCTGGAGTGGGTGACACAGGTGCTTTTGTACAAAGAATACCCCCTTTTTCAGGTGGACACCATCGCTTGCAGGGCACAGGGCTACTGTACTTGAGTTGCCCTTCTCTCTGCATGGCCAGACATTGCACAAATCTCAAATGCTTATGTGACCACACTGTGCAGTCCCGATCATCAAATTCCAGAGAAGCAGCACAACGGGATGGATCACACTGCCTCGGAATACAGAAGCTTCTGCCGCTGGAATATCCAAAGCAAAGGCTGACTCATCACCACTTATTAGTGATATCACAGGGAAGATTTCCATGATGGGGGGCAGTAATAGAAGAACTCTCAGATCCTTCCTCACCCAGACATTTAACCCGCATGTGAGGTTGGGTGCAAACAGTTCTTAGAGCAGATGGAAAGGACAGAGTTCTTAATAGTAACTGGTCCCTTGAATATCAGGGCTCACATTCTATTTCATTTTGGGGGAGATTAATCAGTTTGTCATAATTTTACAAAAAGGAATTCTCAAACACTAATTATTACATATTCATAAAATACAGAATATCGCCTCATATATTTACTATAAATTGTTTATCTTTAACTACTCAGCATCTCTAAATACCAAAATATAGAGGCAGGGAATTCAGAGACTTGTTAAGGTCCTGGCTTTGCTATTAACTATTGTGTGATCCCAAGTAAGTTAGGTACGCTGCTTTTCTGGCTCTCAAATGGCACAGCTCTAAAATAAAGATGTTGAAGAAGTTGCCTTAAGTTTCCAGTTCATATCCCCTACCATTCTTTTTTTTAATATGTTTTATTGATTTTTAAAGAGAGGAAGGGAGAGAGACAGAAAGTCAGAAACATCAATGAGAGAGAGACATTGATCAGCCGCCTCCTTCATGCCCCACAGTGGAGATGTGCCCGCAAGCAAGGTACATACCCCCAACCAGAATCGAACCTGGGACCTTTCAGTCTGCAAGCCAATGCTCTATCCACTGAGCCAAACCGGACTTGGCTCTACCATTCTTTTAGAATAAGCATACATCCCACTTTTCCATTTACCAAAAAGTATTATCTTAGAGAAGACTGGACCCCAAGGGGACAGAAAGTCCCCCTCCTTCCTCCTTTCTTGTGAGGAGAGGCAGCATGCTGACCACTTAGCCCTTTCCCAGCAAGTGACACATCCAGCTGCAAAAAGCAAGCTCTGCCTTAGAAGATTATTGAAATTGTTATTACTTTGCTCTTATTTAAAACAAAAACTAAAAATCAGTTATAGCCCTCTGGAGGGTTGAATAGAGACTCATTCAAATCATTTGCTTCAACAACTGTTATGCACTGGGGTTCGAATATCGCTCTGTAGAAAAACACAGCGAGATGTTCCCCACTCGGAGGACTTTAATACAGAGAACTTCCACCAGTCATATTGCTACATGCTTAATAATGGCTCCACTGCATATGCATCATTTTTAGTACATTATGCATGCTCAGGATTCTGCTATAGATTGTACACATCAGTCCACTTAAGTCAATTGATGTTTATTTTAGAGGATAAATATAAAGGTAGGTACACTAAGTGGAAAGTGTGTTTATAGTCACGAGGCAAATTGGTGTGGCTGTGCATATTAATTACAACATTATTCAAGTGGTTCCTGTAGGGATAGGGACATGCATTGTATGCAAGTCATTTAAAGTTCATTCGAGTAGAAAATATCTAGATAAACCAAAATCAGAATTCTAGTAAATGCAACATTGGTTCTTAAATGATTTTAGTATTTATCTTACGTTTTGAGTTTTGTAGCATTCAATAGAAAAATTGTACTATAAATTGTTAAACAAGAAAAGTTGAACAAAAGACACCTCCAATTTATATGGACAAGATCAACATTAGACTCTTAATTCTGGGCTTTTGTAAGTGAAATAATAATTTTAAGGGCAGGGCAAATGGTCACAGGTGGGTCTAGTACTGACCTTCCTCTGTCCAGAAACACACAGGGTAAACATAGAGTCCGTGCTTACCCATAGGGCATGAGCTATTCTGAGCTCTAGACCAGATTTTTAGACTATTCTTTTTAATTATTGCTTTTGAACAATTCTTGGGTGTCTAAATACCATTTGAAATTTTGTGGTTTAATTCAGTATCACTTTTTGTGTGTGTGGAAAGCAGAAAGCAAAGTTTTTGTGGTGGATAGGGGTTATTTAGGAGAAATAGAGCTCAGATTAAAAAACAATATATGCAAATTAGAAGCTCTGACTTTAAGATGTGGGGTTTTGGGGAACTCACTGAGTTTTAATTTCTTCACTAGTGAAACTGGTAGGAGATACTTAGAGAAGAAGGGAATAATATTTGCCACAAATTCTTCCTAGTGTTTAGGTTAAGTGAGCTCCTGTTAGTGAAGAGACATTGTACTGTGGGAGTTGAAAGCAAGTTCTTTGGTTAGAAGGGGAGAAAAGCTACAGTCCCAGAGGGGCTGGGAGGCTGGCAGTTTACCAGTATTGGGACTCAGCTACTGGACTGAAGACCAGGAAGGGTACAGAGGCTAATTGAATCATGTCTTTTTTAACCTAGAGTTCTTTAAATTCTCCCTAATGGGAAGAGGATATGTCCTAGTCCCTTCATGGAACTGAGGCCTGGAGATGGGGTTAGACCAAGGAATGAACTGTCAGTCTAAGGCTTTATTGCTTAGGGAGGCATCCTAGCAATTCTTATTGGATTGGTTCCCATGAACGAAGTATTTAGCAGCATCTGTGAGTAAGACTTTAAAGGAGTTTGGAAAATGTAGGTACAATTCACAGTGAAATAAAAATGCTTCAAGCTCAGAACCAGTGAATAATCTAAATCAGGCCTTTTATCAGTGCCTCAAACACAGTACCTTTAAAAAAAGGTACTATTTACCAGTAATTAAAATACTCATTTTTATTTAAGCTTCTTCAACTAAAGAATTAATTATTTCCAATTGCACTTTAAATAAAAACCAATTGGACTAAGACAATGAGAACAGTGGCACTGAAAATCTCAGGCTGTGCCCACTGCTCCAGGACATGTAATTAAAAGTTACAAAATAATCATATCAAGATGTAAAATAAAACCAAGAAATTCCAATGAAGACCTAATCCCACCCCCTACCCCCTGAAATTGGCTCATTGGTTGAATGTGTTTCATGGGAAATATCATTATTAAAAATAAATTTCTCTGAAACATCTTTTTGGTATTTCTGCTTTGCTGAGTACCCTAAGCGTATGCTTTTTCTGTCTGTTGGGAAACTCCGAACCAAATGAACACAGCATAGGATGTCTCCAGGGTAGTAGCAGATCTTTTGTACTGTAGTCTAGGGAAGCAATGAAGACTCGGATTCAAACACTTGGAGCAAGGGAGTGGAGGTAAGAAAGTCTAAAGCAGAAGAAGTTAGTCAGGGAGGGACTGTTGGTCTCTCCACACTTGTGAGTTAGAAAGTCACAGAAGCTCCTCTGACACGCTGTGACTGCACAATCACTGAGTGGTGGTATTTCAGCAAGATTGATACAATTACCAGCTCTTCCTTCTATAAAACTGAAAGAAGAACAGGTGCATTTCTGTTCAGTTATAATGTGAAGAATCAGCAGGAAGTTTAAAATGAAACAAATTGATAACATACTTTTAATCTCCCAGGGAAACAAATACAAAGCTAGAGTCTGGCAGACTTTCCTTTTTGTCTCACTTCTTGTTTTTGGCTGTGGTTTTGAAGCATTCATCTTATATAAAAACTGCTGTTTGAAATTTTAACCCTGCTATTTTGGCTTCTGTAAATGCTTGCTTGCTTGCTTAAATAATGAGGAAAATAAGACTACTCCCATTCCAGAGAAGCCATGGACTATGCACCAGACAGAGTTGTCAGTGCTGACACCAGGAAAGCCTTGAGATATGGTCTCATAGCCCCCTTCCCAGCACGAAGGCCTTCTTTTCCAGAAGGTGTGGAAGTCTCATTCCAAATTTGGAAGACAAAAGAGCTAGGAAAAATATAAATAGAAAAGGTTTCCTCCATGTGGGGGTAAGGGGAGGGGAGAGGGCAGAATTTGAAAGTCACCTTTTTCTCTGGCCCTGCCCTTAATAAACTGTAACTTCCCCCTCTCTAAACATGGCTTGGATTTTTTTTTCTGGTTTTCTGTAACAGTTTTACATATGTTGGCTAGAAAAGATCCCCAGCATCTGGTTAGAAGTGGGAGATTAACCTTCATACCTTATCCTCTAACAACTCTCTTTAGTCTCAAGACCAAAACCTGCACAGGTTTGTTGTTGCTGTAATTCTTAGGAGTGAGAGGCCCTGAAGAGTAGTAGGGATAAGATTTTGCCCAAGGAATGGGAGGGTATGGATCTAAAGAACAGAGATCCAATTAAAACTATGTTATAAAAATAAAACAGGAAAGCATGGAATAATAGTAGGTAACAACCTCTCCACCCCACCCCACCGCCCTTAAAAAAAAAGAAAAGAAAAAGCAAAAAAACAGTTATGGACTGAATTGTCCCCCCAGCTCCCAAATTTATATGTTGAAAGTCCTACTTGCTTAGTACCTCAGAATGTGATTGTACTTGGAGATAAGGCCTTTAAAGTGGTGATCAAGATAAAATGAGGTTACAAGGTTAAGCCCTAATTTATAAGAATTACAAGTCCTTATAAGAATCACAGTGAAGGACAAAGACACACACAGAGAAGGCCCTATGAAGATACAGAAGAAGACAGCCATCTACAAGCAAGGAGAGAGCTCTCACAAGACATCAACCCTGTTGACATTTCAATTTCAAATTTCTGGCCTCCAGAATAGTGAGAAAATAAAAGTCTGTTGTTTAAGCCAGCAGCGTGTCTGAATCATAAAATAAAGTCTTCCAAGGATAAATAGAAACAAGAGAAGAGTAGCAGTTAGCTGGACATGTCCAGGAAAATGAGATAAAATAAAGAAATAATGGAATACAATTAAGAAAACAAGGGCATGATGGGGAGGGGGAAACCAAAGGCTCTGGTGGCTTCAGTTGGTGTGACTCAGTGGTTGAGTGTTTACCTGTAATCCAGGAGTCACAGTTCGATTCTGTCAAGGCACATGCACAGGTTGCTGGCTCAATCCCCGGTAGGGGGCATGTAATAGGCAGCTGTTCAATGATTCTCTCTCATCATTGATGTTTCCCTCTCTCCCTTCCTCTCTGAAATCAATAAAAACATGTTGTTACAAAAGGCTATGGTGGTATTTACTTGCTGAATTTCTGTAGAATGGAGGAAAGGAGGCCTAGAAGACTATAAGGTACAGAAAGATAATAAATTAAAGAAAGTAAACGTTAGGTTTTAAGTGTGCTTGATCGAAATAAAATGTGAATGTGTAGTTGAACTTTTTCACTTTTTGAAGCTACAAGGAATTAAAACTATTGGGAAAATAAATACATGAGTGAAATCTTGATTATATGTAAGAAGCAATTTCAAAAGAAGAATAACAGTGGGGAAAATGCCACCAGGCTGTTATTTCTAAAATAACAGATTTATCCATAGGTAAGCTGGCAGTTAAGAATCCCGTTAATGATGATGTTAATCTGGCACATTTTCTGTTCATATTGACACTCTCCAAAACAGAAGCATTGCTGATAATTTGCCCAACAATATGCCACAGAAACTGTGGAAGAATATCTGATAAGTGAGGCTTGACGTCAAATGCTGAGAAGGGAAAAATATGTGTTCCAGATTTTTTGCAGATGTTCTCTGATCAAATTATGGTGTTGAAAAATTGTGTAGTCTGTTCAACGGAGCATCCAGATGAAAAGACAGTTCAGTGGCTTTGTAATCTGGATAAAAAAAGAATCGCGAAGCTGTGCTTATGTAGAGTATAATTCACAAAGTTCAGAGCTGTCAAAGGTAGGGGCAACAGGAAGAAGGCATTTGACTTTTCAAACAACTTTTACATAAATTTAAATGTAAAAGCCTGGATAAGAGATCTTCCTGGTTTCTTATGTTCTATATCTGTTGCGTAAGTACTGAGGTCTTCTTGTCATCTGTCTTTTTTTTTAATCAACCAGTACCTGTTCTATATACGTAAAATGCTTAAAACATTGAATGGATGGGAGAAAATATTCTATGAATTGAAGACTTTCAGTGTATAGCAGATCACGTACCATTCAGTGATTGTTCTTTAATTTAAATTTCCATAAAACTGACATTCCAACGTTCTGAGTGATTTGAACAAGGTCACACTGCTGAAGACAGTGGTAGATCAAGAGTAGGACCCAAATCTAGCAACTTCTAAGGTTCCTGGCCAATAAAATCCTTGAAAAATATGCTGGATGCTTTAACATTTTTGTTGCTGTTTTTTTTTTTTAATATATTTTATTGATTATTTACAGAGAGGAATAGAAAGTCAGAAACATCAATGAGAGAGAGACATCGATCAGCCGCCTCCTGCACGCCCCACACTGGAGATATGCCCACAACCAAGGTACATGCCCCCGACCGGAATCAAACCTGGGACCTTTCAGTCCGCAGGCCAATGCTCTATCCACTGAGCCAAACCGGTCTCGGCTTTGTTGATGTTTTGTAAAGAAAAGAAACCACTGAGTAGACAGCATCCCTGATAAGATAAAAATCCGTATTTAGATATACATCTGAGACATTATAGCCTAGCACAAAAATGTTACAAATCTGTATTTGGAGGCCCTAATGCTTTCACTTATTCAACAAATACTTACTAAGCAACTATTAGAAACGAGGCACTGCTCTAGGCACTGGGGATACAACAGCGAGCAAAGCAGTCAAAATTATCCGCCCTCATGGCATTTATTTATATTGTAGTGCAGGGGGATGCTAAAAACAAGAAAAAATATATAGACAGTCAGAGGTAATAGTGCTACTGAAAAAAAAATGATTTTTTTAGTAGGGAGATAGGTAGGAAGTGCAATAGTAAGTTAAAATGAGCTGATCAGAGTGAGCCTCACAGATAAAGTGATGTTTATGCAAAGGTGTGAATAGGAAGGGGAGTGAGCTGTAGAGGTAACTGAGAGAGAAGCATTCCAGAGAGAAGGAGCAGTTCTGTGGAGCATCCCCAGATTTTCATCCTTTTGGAAAAATCAATGATCATGATTGGTTGCCAATGTTCATTAAATTAAGGGAGTAATAAGGGCAAATGCCACTGTCCTTGTCACTATGGGAGGTGAAAATAGTCTTAGGGGCCAAATGTGGTCTTTCACACTATCTTGACATATACAAACTGGCTTGGAGAAGTGGATCAATTTAATGAACTGGTTGTTTGAAGATAGTAAAAGGGAACCTTTAGTGAATTCAGTCAATAGCTAGTTGTTTTTCTTTCATGTCAGTTTTTATCTGTGGGCGCAGTATGAATGCTTAGGTTAAGGAATCAAATTTGGGCTACTACTCTCTGACAAAAAATGATGGATGTATTCAGTATGTCACAGCCAGAAGCATAACCCTTCTGAGGAAATGAACAATTTAGCATTTCAAGGTCCTAGGGGACTATGAATTCTACCCTCTGAAGATGGTACTTCAGGCATGTTTAGTATAAATGCAAATTTTACCGGAGTGACATGTCAGCAGGGTTTGCAAGGAAAACTCTTTTCCTTAAAAAGCAAGCTAATAATCGATCTTTACCAAATATTCAATTTTTCTGCGATGCTGATCTTTAGCAAGTTCATATATGAAAAAATTGAAAATCCAATGCAGATACATTTGAACAGAAAACAAAGAGCCTCTAATATATATATATATATATATATATATATATATATATATATATATATATATATATTAGATGCCTGCTACATGAATTCATGAATGGGTGGGGTCCAGCCAACCTGGCCAGGGGGAGGGGACATGGGCAGTTGGGTGACCTGCCTGCTGGTTGAACTCCTGATCGAGGGGACAATTTGCATATTAGCCTTTTATTACATAGGATATGTACTGAGTGGCCAGATTATTATGCATTCAGAGATCATAATAACCTGGCCACTCAGTGTGTGTGTGTGTGTGTGTGTGTATGTGTGTGTGTGTGTGTGTGTGTATACACATTTTTTCATCCTTTCAGAGGCTCAATAAGCATATCTACATAATAAAGAGCAGCTCAGTAAGCATATCTGTATAATAAAGAGCCAGGGTCGTAAAGACCTTTACAACTGAAGGCTCGACCAGATCGCAAGTCAGTGCTGAATTGCCTTGGTGACCCAGCACTGACTGGGGCCATTGCTGGAGCCCTGACCCAGCACTGACTGCTTAGGGGGTTGCAGATCAGGCCTGGAGAGAGGCCTGCAAAGAGAGAGGCAGAGTCTGATCTGTAGCCTCTGTGTCAGCCATTGAACAGAACTTGACTCTCTTTCTCTCCTGGCCTGCCTCCATTTCATTCCAGGTCTCCACCAGGGCTGCTGATCAGCCCCTCTTTTCTGATCAGGCCCCATTGATATGCCCACAGATGCTGACTAGCATAGACACTGACCAATAAGAACCAAATTGGCTGTCAGAGGAAAGCAGTTGGGGGGCAAGATCAGGCCAGCAGGGGAGTGCAGTTAGGGGAGAGATCAGGCTGGCAAGGGAGCACAGTTGGGGGCAAGATCTGATTGGCAGGAGAGGGCAGTTAGGGTCGATCAGGCAGGCAGAGGCAGTTAGGAGTGATCAGGCCAGGAGGTGAGAGCAGTGAGGGGCACGATCAGGCCAGCAGAGGAAGGCCATTGGGGGTGAGATCAGGCTGGCAGGGAGGGCAGTTGGGGGTAACCAGGCTGGCAGGGGAGGGCCATTGGGGGCAGTTAGGGGTGATCAGGCAGGCTGAGGCAGTTGGGGATGAGATCAGGCAGGCAGGGAGAGCAGTTAGGAGTGATCAGGCAGGCAGGCATAGAGGTTAAGGGTGATCAGGAAGGCAGGCAGAGGGGTTAGAGTCAATCAAGTAGGAAGGCAGGTGAATGGTTAGGAGTCAGCAGTCCCAGATTATGAGATGGGTCCCTGATTAGCGTGGTTGCAGACTGGGCTGAGGGAACCCCTGTCTCCATGAATGAATGAATGAATATATATATATATATATATATATATATATATATATATATATATATATACACACACACACACACACACACACACACATACATACATATATATACTTACACACACATGCATACATACACATACACACACACATATGTGTGTGTATATATATATATATATCCTAGTTAATAAAAGAGTAATATGTAAATTGACCATACCTTTGCCACACCACAAGCCATGTACACAAAGCTGCACCAACAAGCCAATCAGGAGCAAGTCTGCAAAATAACCCAACCAAGATGGCTATGGCCACAGAGGGAGCAGGAAGGAGGCTTGGATTGCCCACAGGGATGAAGGAAGCCAAGCTTTAAACACACCCTGGCCAGCCTAGGCCTCTGCTTAAGGCAACAAAGTTTCAATGGCTGCCCCCACAGATAGAGCAGAAGGCTTGGCTCTGCTCCAGGCTACAAAGTTTCAATTGTAGAAGATAAATAAATCCCAGATAACAGGACCTCCACTTGGATCACCAGGGGGAGTGTCCAGACTGAAAAACACCACAGACCCCTCGCCCAGGCTACCCTCTCCCAAGAGAACTCCCACCTTGATCTGGGACACCTTTCAGGGCAAACCAGCTGGCTCTCACCCATGCACCAGGCCTCTATCCTAATAAAAGACCATCACTCCAACACACAAGATGACTGATCATATGTGAACACAAGATGGCCACCACAAGATGGCCAACAGGGGAGGGCAGCTGGGAGGGACCAGGATTGCAAGGGAGGCCAGTTGTGGGTGATCAAGCCAGCAGGGGAGGGCAGTTTGGAGGGACCAGGCCTGCAAGGGAGGACAATTGGGGGTAATCAAGCCTGAATGGAGGGTTGTCCTTTAGCCTAGCCTACAGGCTGGCAGAGGAGGGAAGTTGGGAGTGACTGGGCCTGCAGGGAAGGGCAGTTAGGGGCAAACAGGCTGGCTGGGGAGCAGTTAGCCATCAATCAGACTGGCAGGGGAGTGGTTAGGGGGTGATCAGGCTGGCAGGCAGAAGCAGTTAGGGGCAATCAGGAAAGCAGGCCAGTGAGCAGTTGGGAGCTAGTAGTCCTGAATTGTGAGAGGGATGTCCAACTGCCCATGTAGGCTCAATCCTACCTGAATCGGGCCTCAATGGGCAGTTGGATATCCCTCAAGGGGTCCCAGATTAGAGAGGGAGAAGGGTAGGCTGAAGGACACCACCCATGCACAAATTTCATGCACCAGGTCTCATATATATATATGCTTCTTGTTTCCAGTACATTAAAATGCATTAAACTATAATTCATTTTATACATTTGCAATTTACATATCACATAACTACTCCCCTGTGGATAATACTGAAGCACAGCTTCACTATTACATGGGTCCATATCAACCCATGGGCGTTATCAGGGATCCCTCACAGTTAAATGTGGAATAGGAACAGGTTAAAGCTGAGCACTGAAGGTAAAAGGTGTAGCAGTGCAAGAGGAGGAGCAGCAATAACTGGTGGCTCCTGGCAATGTTTTAGAGCACACTGAAGTAGAAGAGGGCTGCGATTTGATCAAATACTCCATTTTTGGATATACTGGAAATAGAACCTACTATGAGACACACACCAAAAATTGTTTTCCTTCAGATAACAATGCAGTGGTATAGCTTTGTAAGCATTTTCTCTATTTGCTCAAGAAAGAACTTCAGTTTCAAATCGGAGATGTTTTGTGAAGAGAGAGTATGGGGGTAGTGAGCTCTGTCATAAGATAACAGGGATTCAAATCTTAACTCTCCTTCTATTTCCCCTTACAGCAGTGGTTCTCAACTTGCGGGTCTTGACCCTTTTGGGGGTCAAGTGAACCTTTCACTGAGGTCGCCTAAGACCATTGGAAAGCACATATTTCCAATGGTCTCAGCCAGTGGTCAGCAAACTCATTAGTCAACAGAGCCAAATATCAACAATACAATGATTGAAATTTCTTTTGAGAGCAAAATTTTTAAACTTAAACTTCTTCTAATGCCACTTCTTCAAAATAAACTCACCCAGGCCTTGGTATTTTGTGGAAGAGCCTCACTCATGGGGCCAAAGAGCAGCATGTGGCTCACCAGCTGCAGTTTGCCAATCACGGGTCTTAGTAACGGAGACACTTAAGTGGACCAGTCACACATGTGCAGAGAGTAGCTTCCGTATAGAAAGCAGTTGCTGTGTTGAAAGCAGCTATTCTGTTAAAGTAACTACTGTGTTGAAAGCAGCAGTATTGGAGGTAAAAGGACACTTCATGAATTATAATTACTGGGTAAATGTAAAATCATGTACTGTAAAATCAACTACTGCAAAAAAAAAAATATATCTGTACCATGGGAACTTTATCTGGATGCTGATCAGTCTTTTTATATTCAGCTGTGGTTGATGTGAATACTGCCCCCTTGTGATAGTAACAGGTATGTAAAAGAAAAAACAAAGAGAATGGTAAATCATAGGAAACTTTAATGAACTGTATTGACTGAACTATGCCATGTATCATCGTTTGTATTATTAAACCTATTGTTATATATTATTTTCATTAGCAAACCAACCCATGACAATAGATTGTGTAGAGAAAAACATTAAAAAAAGAAAATATAGTGAGGATTTTTTATAGTATGATTTTACCTCAATAATTACAGCAGGAGTTGAGAAACTGCAATTTGTTGTGAAATTCTATCAGCTGAACCTATGAAGCCGAACACACTAAAACACCATTTTGATAGCAAGAATCCGAGCTTTGCCAGCAAGGATATCAACTATTTTAGAAGCAAAGCTGATGCAATCAAGAAAGCCAGACTTGACACTGGTGGCAAGTACCACAAACAAAACCTAGCCGCCATTGAAGCTATATTTGGTGGCACTCAGAGCTATGAAACATCACACCATTGCTGAGGATTTACTGTTGCCAGTGGCCAAAGACATTATTTGAGTTATGATCAGAGACGAATTTGTTACAAAATTGAGTACAATTTTCTTATTTAATGACACTGTCCACAGAAGAATAGATGACATATCTGTTGATATTCTTGATCAGGTAATCCAGGAAATTAAATCTGCTCCACTTCCAATATTCAGTATCCAGCTTGATGAATCTACAGATGTTGCAAACTGTTCACAGTTACTGGTTTACATGAGGTATATTAGTGATGGTGACTTAAAAGATGAGTTTCTTGAAACAACAACTACTACACATGATGTATTTGACACAGTTGGTTCATTTCTGAAAGAGCGTAAGATCTCTTGGGAAATGTTTGTGGTGTTTGCACAGATGGTGCTCCAGCTATGCTAGGATGTTGATCTGGATTTCAACGTTTGGTACTAAATGAGTCACCAAAAGTCATTGGAACTCACTGTATGATTTATCAGCAAATATTAGGAATGAAGATGCTGCCACAGGAGTTACAAGAAGTAATGAAAAGCATCATAAGTTCTGTCAATTTTGTAAAAGTGAGCATTTTAAATAGTAGACTGTTTTCGCAACTGTGCAATGAGTTGGATGCGCCAAACAATGGTCTGTATTTAACACTGAAGTGAGAAGTTTGTCGAGAGGAAAAAATTTAAAATGTGTTTTTGAGCTTTCTGATAAACTAATAATGTTTTTTCATCAGAAACCAAGACCGTAGATTGAAGCACTTTTCAGGGATAAAAGTGAACTGCAGAAAATAGCATACTTGGTTGCCATCTTTGCCATCTTGGATGAGTTAAATTTATCACTGCAAGGACCAAGTGCAACATGCCTTGATTTGTCTGAAAAGATCTTATCATTGCCAATGAAACTTCATCTTTGACAAAAACATGGATGAAAATAAAATTTACATATTGCCAACTTATCTGCTTTCTTTGAGGAAAATGACATTGAACCAGACAAAAGGATTACAATGATAATTTCTGTGAAAGAACACTTGCACGTGTTTGCAGATGAAATTTCATTGTACTCTTCAAATCTACCTGACACTCAATTTGCACTTACCAGAAGCTCATTCACAGTCAAAGTTGAAGATGTTCCTGAGACAGCACAAGAGGAGCTCATTGAACTTAGTAACAGCAATGCAGCGAGAACTGATTTCTCTACAATGCCAGTCACAAAATTCTGGATCAAGTGTTTGCAGTCATATCTGGTACTGAGACTGTGTTGTGCCTCCTTCTTCCATTTCCAACAGCATATCTTTGTGAGACAGGGCTTTCCAGTTTGTTGGTTATCAAGTCTAAATACAGAAATAGATTGTTGTGGAAGATGATCTTTGTTGTGCTCTTGCAAAGACTGCCCCGAGAATTTCTGATCTGGTGAGAAAGAAGCAATCTCAACCTTCGCACTGATGTTGGCTTTTTACGCATACTGTCACAAAATGTAGCAATGTAGTTTACTGTTGTTATATTAAGACTGTTACCTATGCTACACCATGCTTCAAGACAAAATTTCACTTATTTGTAATTAGAAATAAATATTTCACAATATATAATTACATATTATGTTTGTAATTTATCACTATGCTTTAATTATGTTCAATTTAACTATGAAAATATATCCTGCATATCAGATATTTACATTATGATTCATAACAGTAGCAAAATTACAGTTATGACATAGCAACAGAAATAATTTTATGGTTGGGGGCCACCACAACATGAGGAACTGTATTAAAAGGTCACGGCACTAGGAAGGTTGAGAATCACGGCCTTACAGGATCATTGTGAAGTTAAATTAAATGATAGTGCTTAGAACAGTTTCTGGCACTGCAGAAAGGCCCATCTGTATTAGGTATCATTATTATGTTCCAGTGACTCCTGGAATATAAAAAATAATTCTAAATAAGGTGGCAGACTATAACTTGTTGCTTAAAGATCAATGGCATATTTTCAACAAAATAATTTTTCAATGATTATTAAAAATCCTGGTGCAAATGTTCGTTAACTTGAATTTTCTATGGTATGTGGATCTATTTATCTTGAAGGTGCACTAAAGAACTGTGTTATTCAATCAGTGGATTTTTTTGAAAGCATGGTGAATGTTCAAAGTGCTGGTATATTTTCCCCGGAATACTTAGCCTAACAATGTAAAGATAAGGTAAGCCTACCACAATCATGTGTTATTGGGAAAATTGTCTTTATTACATATACACATAACAAAAATATATTGAGTGCTTACTATGTGCCAAGCATGGTATAATGTCTTGTACTAAGTAATAAACATATTTACAGATGTGTATTTATCAAATATAGAAGAGAAAGAGCAGAGAGATATTCAACTACTTAATTATTACAAAATACGTAAACAATATTGATTGAGGATTTATTTTCCTCCATCTTTCTTCAAGATAGAAAAGGAACTTGGAAAGAAGTTACTCTTAATGTTCATATTCTGTAAGTTTCTTTGGCTCCTGATTTTTAATTAGCATATAGTGAATTAAGCTTCTCTTAAAATGAGTATATAAGCTAGATATTAGAAAGATTTTTTCATGAGAAAAATTTATCAAGCCTTAGAATTGTTGTTTGTGGGAAACCTTTTCTCCTTTACAGAGAAAAACAGACAGGGAGATGGTGCAATCCTGTAAATAACTTAGGCTCCGACTGTGTCTAGCTCTTTGTTCTGTAAGGAGCCTCGTGCACGTTGGGGGCTTAATAAATGTTAAATTACAAGTAACATTCTTCATAGCCTCTGGGGATAGGCTCTCAGTCCTAAAAAGACTTTTCCAACTTTAATTTTCATGATTTGCTGCTATGTAGGTAATAGTCATGAATTCAACAAGATCTATAAATGCTAAGTATTTTGAAGTCTCAATATGTCAAAGATAAGATTTCATGGAAAGTGGCATTATAATGAGTACCTCTAATAGATGGATCTGAGGACGATCTATAGAATTTCGTATAGGGCAAGCATCATATGAAATGCTAACCCAGGTTAATTTTAAGGCTAGATTGATTGGGAAATGAGATGAAGTAGAAATAAGAAAAAGATCATTATCCTCCAAAGTGAAAGCTGCAGGAGGATTTATGGTGGAACAAAAGCAGAAAGGACCAGAATTAGTTAATTAGGTAAAAGTTCCGTATTATATCAAACTGGTCGTTTTGGTATTAATACACTTCTGAAGTAATCCTGCTTTAGACAATATATGAAAGAGCATATGGTGGTGAGATGTAATGCGTGTGTGTGTGTGTGTGTGTGTGTGCGCGCGCACGCGCGCACACACGTGCATACACAGTTGACGGTGAGAATTCAATGAAATTAGAGGTGAGGTTAATGTATCTTTTGGATTAATGTAGTCATAATATAACTAATGCAAAGAGAGAGTAGGTCATAAATTGCTTCAAGGGAATCATAGGGCAATAGGGGGCCCAGGCAGACTCTCTGAATAATAGTTTCAGAGCATCTGCTGTTCAATATGGTTAGAACCTTTTAAAGCCCTATTGTATAACTCACTTGTCATTTGGCTTCAGGAAGAGATGACAGATCTGCCAGGAACATGCAGAAAGACATTTTTATTTTTCTAGGGATGGGAACAAGCCAGCTGTTCTTGTTATATAGATATTTTAACAAATGCATTGATCTTTAGATTCTGAATATACCTGGGATTTTAAAATTTCATATGTATGTTGAGAAAAAATACTGCCCTGGCACTGAAGGAAAAAAAAAATGAAACCTGGAAGATGGATTTGCTTAGATAGCATGAAGTCTTTTTAAACAATAGGAAATACCCTGTTATATTTTTTGTGATGTGTCTCATTATCTTTTCTCTGAGTTTCCCTTCACCTCATGAAATTTATTCAGGAGTCTAACCTTTTCAAACTGTGTGGAGGAATAAGACGACTAAAGCACTACTTGTTAGACATCCAGATTTGGAGAAGTACAGACAGAAACTCATCTACTCTCCTTCCATGTCTCACCCATCTCACACCAGCCACCTCCCACCCTAGCACACACATTCCATCAGCTCTGTGAGTGACCCGTTGATGTTTAAAGTTACCCTAAGTTCCCTGGATTATTGCCTTAGCAATCAACTAAGTTCTGCCTCTTCTAGTCCCTCTACCTACCAATCACTTGAGGAGATTCTCTAAAAGTTAATTCTGACTGTGTTACCAATGTCCACCACAAAACTTGTCTATTCAATGCCTTTAGTCACCTTAGCAGGGGATTTATGGTATGAGTTCTACTGGCATTTGAGCTTCATCACTCTCTATAACCCTACGTGAACTTTAGGATTGGTTTCATGGATCCGCTTGCCATTCCTGAATGTGTCATGATTTTTCTTATGAGTCTTGCTTTGTGATTGCTCCTTTTTCTGCCCAGGATTTCCTAGTTTCCCTACCTCTCCTGTCAGATTAAATCTTACTCATCTGTTTCTAATCATTTAATTAAATTGCCATCATTTCTAGGAAGTCTGAACATAGAGTTAGTGATCCCCTTCTTCATGCAATTCTAGTATTTTCTTCATTCCTAGCTGTTGTGCTTACAAATTCAGTGCCATTATTTCTTGTTGGCGGTGGTGGCAGTTTTCTCTTGATGTCGTGAACTTGTTAAACTAAGTAACATGGCTTACTCATTTCTGAGTTACTTAGGACCTAGCATACCCTTGGTTATGGGAGGCATTTATTGATTGAGCATGAGCAAGGTCCCCAACAAAGTTTAGGGCTTATATTTGGGATCTCTGTTACTTTTTAGGCTTTTCCTCTCCAACATTTATTCTCCTATGTCAGTCTCAGATGCCAAGATAAAAAAAAATCTATCCTAGTTTTATATCTTTGTGGTCAATTCCTGAACTCCTTAAATCCTGCATATTTTGACTTACAGGACTCATACTTCATATCAGGTTAAAGTGACCCTTTTCATACTGCAACCAAGTTTATCACTGTTTGCCTATTTTTAGTTTCTTATTTTTATATACCTCAAATACCATCCATCTTGAGTCTCT
>PVJN01034317.1:0-22852 GCA_004026805.1 Lasiurus borealis | reverse complement strand
ACCGCATACCTCCTCGACCCCTTCTTCCTTCCCCTTCCCCTCTCTGAGCATATATAAGAGCCACCAAGAATAAAAATTTTGAGGCTTGATCAGAACACCATTTGTCTTGCCTCCATTCTTCGTGTCCCTGTCTGTTTCTCATTCTCTTAGGTGCGTCGCCCCGCCGTTCCTGTTGACTTGCCCTGCAGGCCGGGGCACAAGATGTGAAAACAACCTAAGTGTCCATGAATGGATGAACCTTATTAGAAAGAAAGAAATCTTGCCATTTGCAAAAAAAAAAAAAAAATGGATATGCCTTGAGGGCATCATGCTACATGAAATAAGCCAGATAAAGACGGATAAATACTGTTTGGTATCACATGTGTGTAGGGAGTGGGGAGTGAAACTCATAGAAAGAGAGTGTAAAAAGTGATTGCCAAGGACTAGGAATGGGGGAAATAGGAATTGCTTAACAAAGGGCACAAACTTTCAAAGATAAATAAATAAATAGGACTCATCTCAGGGACATGGTGAGTAGGAGGGATCACCTTTGTGAATCTAAGGTACTACATGTTACATTACTAAGAATCTATCTCAGTTCATCTCTGAACTCATAATTCAGTTTAATCTCATCTGATATACAGGTATTAAGCACCTGCATATACTATCTGTATAAACTCACGTTAAGTCACTTACCTTCCCAATGCTTCAATTTCCTCATCTGTTAAATGGGAATAAGAATAGAGGTAGTGTTTTTGCCCTCCAGAGAAGAAACCATATGAAGGCTGAAGCTTCTGTTGTTTAGACGTAACATTTGTCTGGGATTCACTTAAGTTCTCTGAAATAAAGGATTCAATTTCTCCAGGCAACAGCTAAGTTCTCCCAGGTGATTAGGTCTGCTATATCCTGATGTTAGACTAACTTACATCTTTTATATTGTGTATCAATCAGCCATTGTCCACAGGAGGTAAAAGAAGCTGATCTTCACTTTCTAAATAGACTGAGGAGTCACTAGACAAAATGATTAGGTGTTCTTTGATTCGATGCCAAAACATTATTCTTGCATCTTAACTCAGAATCCAGAAAGATGAAAACACTCACTGCCTTTCTTCCCAGGATGACACAATCCAGACCAACATGGGCACCGGCCCAGTTCTGCAGTTTGGGGTCATTTGTAAATACCAACCCCCACAAGATTAAATAGGGTGGTGGCCATTTTTTTCTCTGGCAAATGTTTTTACGATTTTATTTTTTAGAGCAATTTTAGATCTACAGCACAATTAAGAGGAAAGTGCAGAGATTTCCCTTATGCTCCCACACATGCATGGACTCCCCATTATCCGCACCCACACCAGAATGGTACATTTGTTACCATTGATGAGCCTACATCGGCACAACATAATCACCCAAAAGTCATAGGTGACATTAGGGCTCACTCCTTCTTGTACATTCTAGTTTGAACAAATGTATAATAACATGTACTCATCATTATAGTATTAGACAGAGTGTTTTCATTGCTTTAAAAATCCTACGTGCTCTGTTAGGGAAATTCCTGATGAAATAAAAGCACTTTTTGACCAACTCTAAGGCACATTGCCAACGTCTCAATTCGCAAAGGTTTATTTTCTTTCTATCTTCAGGCATATTTTCCTAAAAGGAAATAAGGATAAAGAATAATTCCACATGTTACTCATTCTTTGGCTTCCTCCAACTTCTCTCTTCTTCCCAAACCATCAGAAACACAAAAATGATCAGGGGTCAATTAGAGCAAGACTAGCCAAAAAGTGGGTGATTTGTAATTGGGTATATAGGACCAATTGCTATGATAAATGTTCTTTTAAGTAGCCAGTCCTGCAAAGGATATAGGCTGTTTACATGTGATTAATTAGGAAATAATTATCTTTGACTGGGACAATATGAGACAATAAATGAACCATATAATCTAAATAAACATTAAGGCTGCTGCCTTTACTTTTAGTTAGTGACAGGAATATGTATGACTTGTATAAAAGACATGATGAACTCTCCCCTCGTCTACCTACCATTTTCAGGATCCAAAGGCATTATGCCATCATTCTTGACACTTCCCTTTGTTTTTTTCCATATCTTCTGCCTGTGGATATGGCACATGTCATTGTTTTAGAGATCACCAGCAGTGACCTCTTCTGCCTCATGGTTATCTCTTACCTGGCCTATAGAATTGGCCCAGTGAAGATTCCTCTGTGCCTCACTCTCTCCATGGTGGGCCATCTTACACACTACTACCAGTTACATCTGCCTCGGGCATGGCACTCTCATGCTCAGAAACAAGCAAACAAATGCCCCCAAAAGTTCAATGTCTATTTTCTTTTTCCTTTTTGTCTAGGGAATAAAATCCAGACTGTTTAGTCTGGCCTTCAAGTCTCTATCTTTCATGAAACCAAGCATTTAACAATCATTGAATCCTCACATGTGAGAGGCACTATATTAAAAATGTAAATACAAGTAATGTGTGTCCTTTGATCCATGGACCTTATAGTTCTAGGAGAAGGGGAAAGACATAAAAATAAGCAAATAAGTGCAATGACGTTGAATTCACCCATAGAAATATGTATAAACCATGATGGATGCGCGTGCGCGCATGCACGTGTACACACACACACACACACACACACACACACACACGAGCATAAATTCCATTTAAGGAGAGTTGGGAGCCTATAAAGGTGTTTTTTCTTTCTAGAAGGTTGAAGGTTTCAATGAGAAAGTATAGCTGAATCATATTGAATTGAGAGATTCCCCAGAATACATGGCAGGAGAAAACACCCCAAGGGGAGGGTACAAAATAAGAAAGAAGTTTGGGACTTGCTAGAATCTTGATGTGTAGAGTAGATGAGTTATATCAAAAAAATAAGTTGGAGATGAAAGCAGATGACAAAGTGACTGAAGAGGTAAGAATTATCCTAGTGTGGCAAAGGCAGCCCAATGACAGGTTTTAAGACCGGAAGTATCATGACTGAATTTTCATTTCACAGATACTCTCTGACTGCAGGTGAGGTGTAGAGGGGGTATTAAGAGGATAAGAAGAGTTGTTGGGAGACTAGTTAGAAGAACTATTCAGGAGTCCTTATGAAGATGCTAAGAGACCAAATAATAAATCACAACAGCACAGTTGAAAAAGCATTGATTTAAGAATTAGGTGGATTGGGAATGCTATTTAGAAACAATGGAACACATATCAAGTCATTTAGCTAAGCCATGCCTAAGTTTCATCAGTTATAAAATATAAATAATGTTGTCTATTTCAAGATTATTATGAAGATAAAGTAAAATAATTTAAAAAATGAGTTTAACATCATGACTCACATACAAAGGGATTCAATAAATAAGAGCTAGTATGAAGGCATAGCAATGGGGAAGGGGCAAGATGTGACATATGCTAAAGAAGTAGAATTTACTGAATAGGACTTGTCACTCATTTCATGTTGAGAGTTAAAGAAAGGGAAATCAGAGATAACACCTCTCTTTTTTACAAAAATAGATAGGTAGATAATTAAGGGAGGGGGAGGTTGAGGTTTTTGGGGTGAGGAGGAAGGTATGACTTCAAGAGGAAATATCCAAGAGGTGATTTGATCAAAAGCATCTGAAATTCAATTGAGAAGCTTGAGTTTATAATAAAGGTAAAAACATTCTGATGACCATTGAGGTTTTAGAACTGGCTGAGGTTGCCTAAAGAGAGAATGTGAGGTGAAAAGAGATGACCTCAAAAAGATCTCTGAAGAACTCTAGCATTGAAAGAATTGTGTGGACGAGAGAAACCCAGGAGTGGCCAGAGGAATGAATGGGAGAAATCTGGAAACAAGGAAGACTGGGGAAATGAGAAAATTTTAAGAAGAGGGTGTCATGGATAACATTCTTTTTATAGATAAAGATATTACATAAGATAACCATGAATGTGCATTCATTTGGATTAGAAAGTTAGGAAGTCACTGATGACATTTGCTGAAGAAATGTCCTTGATTTGTTGGGGACCAAAAGCCTTGTTACGGTGAATAGATGGACAATGGTAGAGATGAGTAAAGAATGCTATTTTGAGAAGGATATAAAAAAATGCAGAAGTCAAAAACTGAAAGGGGGTTTTAAAAATTGGGGAGACAGGAAATGCTTACAGACTTTGGACTGTGGAGAAACAATTTAAAACACACGCAAAAGAAATACCTAGTGGAGGACGACAGGAAGGAAGAATCCAGATCACACAGAGCTGAAGGATTAGCTACAAGCAGGTGATGAGATAGCTCTTCATGTTGAAAAATATGCCTATAAGCGTGCCATCTATGGTAGGCAAAATGATCTCCCCAAAAGATACCCATGTCCTAATCCCTGGAACATGTAAATATGTCATGTTACATGGCAAAGGGGATTTTTCAGATGCAATTAAGATTGCAGACCTTCAGATAAGAAGACTATCCTGGATTATCCAGGTGAGCACCACCTAATCACATGAGCCTTTAAAGGCAGAGACTTTCTTTGACGGAAGTGAGAGCAATGTGGCAGGAAAGGAAATTGGAGAAATTCAAAGCATGAGCAGGACTCAACCCGTTATTGTTGGAAGGGGCCACAGGAAAGCATAAGAAGAAACGCAGACAGGCTATAATAGCAGAGACCAGCCTCTGGATGACTGCCAGCAAGGAAACAGAGACCTCGGTGCCAGAACTGCAAGGAACTGAATTTGGCCAGGGCCTCAGAAAGGAGCACAGCCTCGCTGACATTTTAATTTTAGTCTGGTGAAACTAAACAGAGGACCTGAAGGAGCCATGCGGTACCCGGACTCTAATACGGAATGACTGCTACATCTGTGGCAATTTGTTATGGCGGCCATAGAAAATAACACATCAGCTGATAGCCTATAGGGAAGATGGCTCAGACCTGTTTTTCAGTTTCTCACCCAGCAGGGCTTTTGACGGGGCCTTGGTGGTCTAGGCTCTTGCTACAGATTTATGGCATGAAGGTGCAGGCAATGATTGTCCCAAAGCTATGCTAATGCTGGGAGAGGCAAGAGCAGAATGTAACCTTCCCTCCAATTTTACCCCTTGGAGTAGCCAAACTCCTTCCAATACACTAATCTCCCAAGGATTCCCCCTTGTAGTTTTTTTCTAGTTTCTGGAAACCATATTAGCTTCTTGGTCCTATAGTTTTTCAAGAGTAGATCTCTGGGAGGAAGTCAATTGCCATATTTTGCCAAAACCAGTTTGGCTCAGTGGATAGAGCGTCAGCCTATGGACTGACGGGTCCCAGGTTCAATTCTGGTCAAGGGCATGTACCTTGGTTGTGGACACATCTCCAGTGAGGGGCGTGCAGGAAGCAGCTGATGGATGTCTCTCTCTCATTGATGTTTCTAACTCTCTTATCTCTCTCCCTTCCTCCCTGTTAAAAAAAAAATCAATAAAATATATTTTAAAAAGAAAGAAAAAAGAATTGCCATATTTCTCCATCTAGGTAGGATGAAGTCCTTGAATTTGGACTTTATGGTCTCATTTAATCAGTCATTATCTTCATATGATAGGTGTTGTACTACTGTTTAACAAGCAAACTAGATCAAACTATAATAATTACCCGAGGTTACATAGCTAGTAGGTGACATAGCCCATTTTTCTGGGTGTTCCTAAATACAAAACCCATTCCCTTAATCAGGGTAGCATACTGTCATACAAAAATTTGCATTTTTAGTCTTCTTACTTAATGAAGAGAGAAAGAGAGAGAGAGAGAGATGTTGACCGTGGGTGAAGATATGTCCAGTGTTAGGAGGTCCGGGAGGGCTGAGAAGGTATTCACATCCTGTTAAAGCTCCCTATTCTGCCAGTTCATGGGTTTGGCTCAATGTATGAAGAGAAAACTCCAACAGTTATAACAGAAAAGCTAAGGGTGACTGAACTTTCTAGATCTTTCTCAAGCCCAAGTAAACAGTAGCCCTGAATGATCATGGATGAAAATTAGAGACAGCTCTGTTCTTAGAGTGAAGTCCGGGGGTTGAACTTGTTGGCTACCAGCTATCAGCTGTGTGATTGTATTTAACTCACTCACATTTCTGTGCCATATTGCCTCATCAGGAACTTGGGGATGATAATGTTTTTCCAGTGGCAGATGTCTCAAAAAAAAAAAAAAATCATCCCTTAGAGTCCCTCTAGCTCTAAAACATAGAATCCTGATTCTTGAATTGAGCTTTATGAAGGCCCTGTATCAACAGAATCTGGAATTGATGATGCCACAAAAGATCTTCCCAACTAAAACGTAAGCTAACATTTTTGCATTTGCTATTTGAGCAAAATCTGATTTCAAGATTTCCTCTTAATACAGCTTGACAAGCATCAGTGAACTTCCATGTTACCTCCTTGTGATTAATGTGCTATTGCATATCTGCATTGTTGCTGTATGTCACAGAGGAGCTCCATAAAGCTAACATATGACCCAGGTGTCACATTTCAGGAAACAACTCAGAAATGAATTTTGATCACCAGGACACAGTCCATCCATTCAGCCCAGGGAGCCTTGGTGCTTCCTGCGGCTTTCGGCTCTAAAAATAGCATCCTAAAGCAAATGTGGAGGAAGTAATTAAGTGTGTAAAATAACACAGAGATTTACCCTAAATTGCAGAATCACATTTATCCAAATCCTGCCGAGACTTTTATAACAGCTATCTTATCCCAGATTGAGGAAGTCTAAGTCAGTCATGAAATTGACCACTGGCCAAGCTGCTTCTGGTCTGGAGAAATAGAGGAGTGAGGCCCTAAGGAGACATTAAACACAGTCTCTACTCCTTTCTGCCCCCACTACCCCAGATTAATTTTAAGTCTGGGAGAATTCCCTTCTTTTTCTTGGTCTCTCTATTTCTTTCATTTTCACTTTTTTCTTCTCTAGGTTTAGGATCCATATTCTAGTACATCTACTATTGAGTTTATTGACTGATCATTTCTTAAGAGCAGATTTGGATGGGAGAGACATAGATGAGAATAGAGAAACATTAGTTATGTTTTTATGAATGCCCAGGGAAAACAGAATGGAAGAAGCGTATAAAATAGTAATTATTATAATGAAGTTAACAGGGAATACAGTATTATAGAAATTGGTCCTTTCTGCTACCAAAACTCCTGGCTTCCATAAATGCTACTACTGCTGCTACTAGCAATACAAGTACAAATACTCATACCAATAATAGTAATAACGTCAACCCATCTAAACTGCAATAACCTTCCATTGGTCAGAATGCCTTTAAAAATTTCATTTGACCCTCGGAAGTGTCTAAGGCAAGGAGGAAAGCTTTGGTATGATTCCCTACCACTTTGTTGGCACTGGAAGCAGTTGGACCTGGGGAAGGTATTGATGCCACTCAAATACACAGTGGAAGACTCACGAGGAAACCTACAACTCTTCATTAATTGTTTTGGCTCATTTCATTATACATCACTTCAAGGCTTAATTAATGATAAGATGCTCTTATGAAAACAAATTTTGAGGTCCCAAAAGGAGAGGAGAGAGAGCGATGGTTAAAGAGGTAGAAGAGACACAAGGCATGGAAGGGAAAATCTGCAAGCAGTTGAGTTTGCCCCTCCAGAGGCTGTTTTTGCTGGGAGATGCTTCTGCATCTGCGTATGGGGAAGACCACAGGCCAAATTTTGCAAACATTTCTCCTGGCTCGGCAGTCCTTCTGTATTCTGTCAGCAAATAAGGGAACGGACAGGGGTGATGTTTCAATTTGCCCAAAGCACGTGGGATTGCTGCACCGTGGCACCTAATTGTGTTAATTCCCTGTGATTTTCTGCAGAATCACCCTCCACTTGCCTTCACAGTCAACTAAGCTTCTCTCTCAGAAAAGACAGAGTCCAGGGTGGCTGGGTTACACTCCGATGACAACTCTACAATCTCCGGAGGTCCTGACAGCTTGCAAGACAAGAGGGAGATGCCCTGTGCCCCAGACTCAGAACAGCTGAAGTCTAGTGCCAGGCAGTGAAGAGGATGGGCATGCTAGGCTTGGATCAGACTGACCATCAGTTTCCCAGGAGGAAGTTAAAGACTTTGAGGAGAAAAATAAAGCAAAACAGGCCGAAAACAACACAATTTAGTTCTTCCTTGGGAAAAACTGTATACAGTTTTAGAATGATGCTGGCCCCCTAAGTCATATATATATATATATATATATATATATATATATATATATATATATATATATTTTAAATATATTTTATTGATTTTTTTACAGAGAGGAAGGGAGAGGGATAGAAAGTCAGAAACATCGATGAGAGAGAGACATTGATCAGCCGCCTCCTGCACGCCCCCTACTGGAGTTGTGCCCGCAACCAAGGTACATACCCCCGACCAGAATCAAACCTGGGACCTTTCAGTCCGCAGGCAGACGCTCCATCCACTGAGCCAAACCGGTCTCAGCGCTAAGTCATATTTTGAAAACATAGATGCCCTGCTGTTGAGTTAAGATAGTGAATCTTGATGTCTGAATGGAGTTTTAAAGTCTACAAGGAACTTGTACCTGCAACATCTCATTTGGGATCCAAAATAACCCTAGGAGCCAGTTCTAAGACCCTTTATCCCCAGTTTCCTGGTGAGTAAACTAAAAGATCAAGAGTCTAGATCAGTGGTTCTCAACCTGTGGGTCGAGACCCCTTTGGGGATCACCTAAGACCATCGGAAAATGCAGATATTTACATCACAATGCATAACAGTAGCAAAATTTCATGGTTGGGGGTCACCACCACATGAGGAACTGTATGCAAGGGTCACGGCCTTAGGAAGGTTGAGAACCACTGGTCTAGATGGTTTGGCCAAGGCCACACAGATTGGCTATGAAGTTAGACCTTGACCCAGGTCTCCTGACAACTGTCCAGTGGCTTCTCTTTCCTGCCGGTGCCCTATTTTGTGTCATGGGAAGGAACCCTTTTCTCAGTCGCTGAGAAAAGTTCCAGTAATATATGCAGTTCAGTGGCTTCTCAAAGGGCACTGAAAAGGCACTGGAGGAAGCCACAGTTCAGGAAGTCACGAGCACTCATTGCCAGAGTATAGTATGGGGGACATAGCAATATTTTAAAACATATCCCAGCAGGAGTAGGGCCTATGACATAAGAGACCTAACAATGGAGAGACAACTCAGTCTTCCACATTCACAGGCTCATGTCCACCTCTCTCTACTCCATTCTCAGGCCGAATGTCCTTCTGTTTTCAGACTTAGGCACATTTTTGGATTCTGGAATCTTGAACTTGTGCTCTCTACAACACGGCACAACCTCCTCTCAGTGGAGAACTCAATCCAGTTTGATATTTCAATCTCCTTGTCACTGCTTTTTAAAATTTTACTGTTAGCCCTCTGAGTTCTGACTTTTTGACTTTGTCTGGGTGCCTTCCCTAGATCAGTATTTTTGGCCATACCCTAAATCTACTGCACGGTTTCTCTACTCCTCTTCTTCCTGGCTCTTAGTAAATGCCTGGACTTTTTAACTGGCTAGACCCAGGGACTCCAATGCATTAAACAAATATCCCGGGGACACCTACCAGGCGGAGCTGCACAAGCCAGCTGTCCTGTGGGGACCAGTCGTTATTCTTGGTGTAGTGAAGAAGCCACTGAGACATTATAGCTTAACATCTTGTCCTATTTCGGCAGTTCTGAGGCAGAATAGATGGAGTTGGGTAGTGTTCCCCAGTAGAAGGATGCCGGTATGACTGCTCAATAGATTTGGAAAGAAGACTGCTGCAACTCTTTATTTTCTTTGTCTGTTGTTGCAGGTTTTCATTAACCTTTGAGGTTGTTTTCATATTGTGGTTTGCATTTTAAGCATTTTCTGGTTTTCAAATTGCCTAGCAAATAAATTTATTTTGATCCAACTGCTTCCCTCAATTATTATTATATTTAATTCTTTCATAAAATAGCAAACTCCATATCCCTAGGATATCTCAAAACCCACCCCACCCATTTGTGGCCGGGATTTCATTTCAGAACTGAGCTGCATGCACTTAAAGAAATGATCCACAAATGCTAAACCTCTGCTTCTCTCCTCAGCTGAGCAGCTTTCTTCTATCCCTAACCTAAAGGAAGAAAACACGAAGAAAATAAAAGGAAGATGGGAGGGAGGAAGGAAGGTAGGATAGATGAATGGGGAGGTATTGTGGACATTTTCCATGTTATATAAATTAAGGCAGACATCTCAGCAGCATATACACTTCTTCATCAATCCTGCCTCACCTGCAAATTTTTGCATTGACTGCTCAGTTCAGGATGATCTTTGATTCCCCCATTCATTCAATGGGGAAGGAATTTATTTTGTAAATTTTACTCCGAGACAACCCTGTACAAAAAAATAACCTAATGTAAGGTTCAGGAGAGCAGACGTTGGTCTGGTACAGTGTGGTAGTCCCTGTTCCTAACGCATAGACTGGAATTTGTGGGCCAGCAATAGATACCAAGGCATGAAGAATGATGGGTGTATAAATGCTCAACTCTCTCCTCATCAACATGGCAATTTTGTATGATAGCAATGATAAAATCGCTAATATTTATGGACTACTAACTACACCTTAGTCAGTATTATTAGGAATTATTTTTAAAATTATCTCATTTAATTTTTACTGCAAGAGTATGAAGTAAATCTGTTATATCTAGTTACAGAAGAGGAAAATACGATTTTGAGAGAGAATGTGAAAGGCCTTCCCAAGATAGCACCACCAAGAAATGGCAGAACAAGACTGAATCCAGGTCTCACTGGTTCCTGAGTGTTTCTTTTCTCTAACATTAAACCACTTCTACTCCTCGCCTCCGTCTCACTTCCTCCTCCTGCCATGCCCTCCAGCTGCCAGGACAGCCACGGCCTGAAACTCTCTAAGGGAGGGCAGGCCACTCTCAGCCAAGGAAAGTCACTCCCTTATGGGAAGGGATTTCCAAGGAATTGGTGGCTCTTTCTAGGACTCTCTCTACTGCCAGGTCCATCCTGCCAGGCTGGAGGGAGACTCCCCAGGCAGGGCAGAAACAGATTAATCATCTCTTCTCTCCACTGAATGGCTTATCTGTGAAATCATAGCATTATAAGAGTCAGGATGAGAGAAGCAATAGGAAAAGGCTGTCGAGACAGCACCCAACCTCCCCACCATGCTATAACCTAATGTATGGTCCACAAGAGCAGACATTGATCTGGTTCACTGTGGTAGTCCCTGTGCCTAAAGCATAGCCTGGAATTCGTGGGCCAGCAATAGACACCAATGAAGAATGATGGGTGTATAAATGCTCAACTCTCTCCTCGTCAACGTTTCTACAGACAATGCCTTTACTGTGTTCCAAGATGACACTTGGCATTGTTTGATGATTATATTAGGAGCGTGTTCTGGTCCTATAATAAAATACTTCTCCTTGTACTGGGACTCAGAACAAGCCTGCCTCCTTTTCCACATGGCGAACTTTCAGATCCTTGAAGACAATGATTTCCCCACTGAGATTTCTGCTGGGCTGACTCCAGCTGGTTTATTTCATCTTCCCTCTCAGGTCTAATGTGGTTTCCAGATTTTTTTTACCTGGTCATCTAGGCCTTTGATTGATATGAATGGTAGTATTAGCAGGCCCTGTGGTCGTCATAGCAGTAAGTGTAACAGTAGCCGTTCACATGGTATTGGCAGGCATGCTAATAATGTTTTCCACTCATACAGCGGTTAATAGGGTGCTTTTACAGCCACTGTCTCATGTCATTCTCACCGGGACCCTGGCAGGTAGATATCACAGCCTCTCATTTTACAGAAGAGGGAAGTGAAGGGATGGCCTGCCCAAGTTCACATCCAGCGCTCTGCCTCCCAGCCGCGACGCGATCTCGGTCTGCTCCGTGTCTTTTTTCACGTGCTGCCAAACTCTCAGTGCTCCAGATGTGGCCAGAGACACGACATACAGAGCTTGATGGGAACGGAAGCAGAAGAGAAGGCAGCACCAAGACAGAGCTCCCTGGGAGTGGGAGAGGGGGGCTGTGTCAAGGGTGACCTGAATGATTTCTCACTCCTCTCCCTCCACCTCCAGGCTGGACACCAGACTCTCTTCCCCTTGGCAGGTGCGGGAGATCTCCCACAGATGAGAGGCGCTTGGCTGTGGCCAGCGATGGCCTGCTCTCTGGGCACAGGTGTGCCTCGCTTCCCCTCTACAACCATTGCTTTGTATTATTCCCCGGGGAACACTTTTCTGGGTCACGTCCCGGAAAACTTAATTTAATAAACGCAAAACAATACCTCTGCTCCCTCAAGCATCTCACCGATCAGCGTCAGGCCCTTGTGTTTTCCTGCACGTTTCCAAGAGGAAGCAGAAAGCACGTCTGACTGTCCGGGGGCCCGGCCTACCTGCACCTGGAGAACACAGGCCGCAGCGGGGCTGGATGTGCAGAAACACAATGTTCCCTTCTGATGGGGGTTTCAAAGCGGCCGTCCATTTCCTGGCAGGGCGGCCGTCACGGCGGGAAAGGCCCTCAGGATTTATGAGCCTGCGGCTACTCGGCGCTGCTCACGGAGCAAGGGGAAGACAGGACGTTCTGTGACCAGGTCGGCTTCTCAGGCGCAGGCCTGCAAATGCTTTCCATTTGAGAACTGCAGGGAGATGGGGGTGAATCGCCTTGGTTCACTTGCACCATCTTCTCTCCTTCTCACGTGCTCTTCAACACCAGGGAACCCCCCAGAGAACGAGGACCAAGAAAACAAACCCTGCCTGAGGCTCTGCCCTCATAGGAAGGCCTTTCTGAGCTGCCCCGAGCTGCTACCTCATTGGCTCAGCTGCTCAATCCATCAGCAATTAGTCAATCAACAAACATAGGGATGATTTATGTAGGAGTGGGACTGGCCTGGGGTAGGAGGGACAGAACAAAATGCTCTGCCACTAAGGGGCTCACCTTAGACTGGAGCAGCCACGCAGCCACCTGGTAACAGTGGGAGATGGCTCATCGTGAACTGGAACCAGATGACCTGGCTTTGGGGCCAGAATGCAGAGGGGCAAGTGGTATCACCTGGGAGAGCTCGGGAAGGAATTCCGGAGGCTGGAGGTTTTAGCTGGAGCGGAAACAGGAAGGGGTTAGTAAGAAGAGTCTAAATAAATACAGCTCAGCTAGGAGCTGGAAGGCCCGGTGACTGAGGGACAGAGGAAGGGATGAAAGTGACTGAAGTGAGAAGTTAGAAAAATGAGGTGCAGGAGCTGATTAAAGGCTAACGGCAAATATTCGGATGAACGGAATCACGTGCAAATGATCTGTGTTTTCACTTCCTGAGGAGTAACAGTTGAGTTGGGCTATTCTGGGGGCCAACAGGCTTCTTAAAGGGCCGGAGAGCCACCACTGCAGGCTGTGCGGGCTGCATGTCCTCTGCTGTCACCACCCAGCTCTGGGGCGGCGGGCCTGCAGCCACAGACAGCGTTGGGGTGAACGAGTGGCTGAGCTCAAATAAAACCAAAGAGATGGACACTGATGTTCGCATTTCCTATAACGTTCACATTAATTCTTTTCCTTTCTTCTTTCCCTTTTACATTGGAAAATATAAAACTATTCTTAGCTGCCGGGCCATCCGAATACAGGCAGCATAGCTTGTTCTGTGGCCCTCGCTTGCCAACTCGTGGTCTAGGAGAAACGTATCCCACTTCTGGTGGGAAAGGGGAGAAGGAGAGAGAGACGGAAAAAAGAGTATTTATGAAGTACTGACATCTCCCTCTGAGTTTAAGCTCAGTAAGTGATTCCTGGAAATAACATCTCATAAACATATTAGAAAGTGGTGTGCTATTTTTTTATTTTTTATTTTTATTTGAGCCACACTGATGGTCACTCAGAGCCACCCTGGTTTGTGGATTTTTTTTTATATCAACTGTGTTAGCCATCATGGGTATGCTTTCCTGGAGTGCCAGCACCTGTTTTACAGCCACTGTATTTGTATTGGCTCCCGCAGACTTTTCTTTGGAGTAGGTTTACCGTACTTTATGATTGTGTTGAATCAGCACATTTGACGGGATTCTATGTGAATGGTACTAAGCATTAAAGGGAACCACATAATCAAAATACATGACGTGGCCCGCAAGCCATAAACCAATCTCTCAGGAATGTTAAATCCTGGTTTATTGTTTTTAAAATGTACCATAAACGCTCAGCAATTTCAGTCGCGATTTTCTGTCCTTTTTATATGATGATCCTGTCCTATTTATTCACTTCTAGTCCCCACTGATTCTTTTTTCCTTTTCTGTGATATGTCACCCCACCTTCCAGGCTGACCTCCTCTCTGTTCCATAATCGCACCGTGTGTATAACTCCTACAGCAGGGCTGCTTATATGTCCTTCCTCCATTTGTGACCCCCACGAGGGGATGGTTTTCGCAGGCAGTCTCCATCTCTCCTTCCGGGTCAGGCTCAGTTCCTATTTACACTGAGATCAGTGATTTTCCACCTTTTTCATCTCAGAGCACAGACGAACTAATTACTGGAATTCTGCAGCACACCAAAAAATACATTCTATTTTTTGCTGATCTGACAAAATAAATAGGGATCATTTTGAGCCATCCATACCAGATAGCTATTGTTGTGTTGGCTACTGTCATTTTTTTTTTTACTTGACAATCTAAAGGGAAAGAGGTCAGTCCCCCTGACTAAGTAGTCAGGTTTTACATGTTTTAAAAATTCCTGTGTACACCAGTGAAAATAGCTGATGAGACACATTCTTTCTCTCCCCAAATCCTGGTGGATGCTGTGTTTTAAATCTAACAGACTTCCAAGTTTAAGAAAGCAACTCCTAGTTACCTGTGAGAACTTGGGATGTTGTATTCCCATGAGCCTTTGTATAAGAATTTACTTGGTGGTGAGCATCAGGCACCAAAATGACTGAGGAGGCATTGACATAATAATGATGGCAAGCATTCAATAGTCAGTTATTTTTAAAACTAAGATGATCTCTGTGTGAAAAGAGAATAAGGAATATGCTCTGTTTGTTCTGATGGTGTAGACATAGATCCACTATGAGAGCAGGAAAACACATATTATTTTCCCCATCTTTTCAGAAATCATCCTAATGACAGTATTAAAGTGGTTTCACTAAGACTTGTACATTTGATGTGGAAAAAAAATGAATAATTACGGATTCCTATTTCTTTTGCTCTTATGTTCTTAAGATTCTTGATTTGAGAGAAAGAATGTACAAATGCATATTTTAATAAACATTCTTCCAATTTAAATCCAGGAATTTGAAATACATTTGAATTAAAAGTATCAATAGGAACACACATACCTAAAACAAGTTCATATTGATATTTTCATTCAAATTTATTTGAGGTTATCTATTTCTGTCTGTCAATCTATCCATCCATCTATCAATCATCTGTCTATTCCTAGTGCCAAGATTGTACTCTTGAAATAGTTTTCTACTAAAAAATAAAATTAGAGTTTGTAGAAAAATGGCTCATTTAAGACCTGAACAGAATAATTGCAAGATGAGCTTAGAACAACTAATCATACCAGATAGCCAAGAAGCTATCAAAGTCTACTAGGTTATGTAAAACTGCTGAGGTTATATAAAAGGAATTCAGGAGCCAACTGGGAGAGATTCCAACTGGCCACAAATGGGTCCATTTGAACTTCCGTAATGATACTAATTGTAATAGGGTAAAACCCTTCAAATATGTTTAAGTTCATGAGCTCAGAATATTAATAATATATATATTAAAAAACACAAATCGGTCACTTTTGGAGGGTGGTTGGGAACTAATTCATTATTCTTAACATAAAATAACCACAATTTTGTGTTGCTTTTCTTATATAAACTGTTCCTTGAGAGGTAACCAAAGAACGGATAAGGAAAAGCATCTCCATATAAAAGCATGCCAACTAATCAGTAAAAAGTAATGCTAGTATTAAAAAACATCAACCACTTTTCAATCCTACTAAGTGAGTAGATCTAGTCATTAAGCATCAAGAGCTATTAACATTACAAAGAAACAACCAGGCATTATGTACCTCTTTGATGAATGAATACAGTTCCACCCTCAAACTTTCCAAAGGGATCAAAGCTGAATCCAGCTACCTCAGGCTCCAGCTCTGGCTCTAGCTGCCAATGTGCAGGGAATTCCAAGGACAGAGGAACACACTGAACTACACCACGGATGAGTCTTCAGCAACATCCACAGAGGGAGCACGTTGCAGGTCAAACAGTCAAGGTTCTCCACCAGGTCCATGTGTAGGAAAGTAAGGGAAGGAAGGGTGACAAGAAAATTCAAAGAGGCCTATAAGCCCTATCAATTTTAAAAAATAGATAAGATATTATTCATGTCTAGGGAAGTATGCTTGACTGATAAAACCATGAAGAAGTTCTCTAACGTGATCACTATAAAAGTCAGGAGACTTTTGGAGGAAAGTTGGGCTGGGTTGGGATGAAGAACATGGAGGCAAGTCTAGGGTAGCTGAATGGATACTATTTTTTGACCTGGCTGGTGCTTATAGATGATTTACCTTATAACAATGCATAAGGCCATATTTTGTTTAGTTTCTATATTGGTCTTTATGTTATAAGGTTTTAAAAATAAAGTGAAATGACCCCAGAGAACCAGGGAGTTTAGAAAGTTTTTTTTGGAACCTTGCAATTATTTATAGTAAATATGAAGTACTGCTCAGCAATAAAATGAAACCCACTACTGATATACAAACTGTTGGATAAACTTCAACAGAAATTGTGCTAAGTGAAAAAAAGCCAGTTTGAAAAGGATAGGTACAAGTCAACTACTCTGACATCAGTATACCAAAATCAAGCAGCTGAGAAAATGAATGGCAGAAGGTGAGAACCACTTTTCTCACTATTGGAGTGGAAGGTTACAGTTAGGAAGGAAGTGAAGTCCTCTCTGTGCTCTTTGTTAAAGGCCCAGCAAGCATTTATTTACCAAACATTTGCTTCTCCATCTCTCTGTGAATTGCCTTCCTCCCCTTTGAAGTCCCAAATCATCTCTCCATATTCCTTGCTCCTTAACTCAAGGTTGCATATAAACCTCAACTGTCTAATGTGTCCTAGGGTCCCATATTCTTAGTGAACTTCTTATGTACATACATAATTGAATTTGGTTATTTTATCCTCTTAAAATGCTTTAAAAGTTTATTTATTTTGAAAAAAAAATAAAGAGAAGGCTAGAATGACTCGTGGTGATGATTTAGAGTTAGATGTGTCAAGATATCAGTTTAGACTCATGTTTAGCTTAATATAGATTCAGATGGTTACATATCACCATATGTGTATATAGTGTCCATATAGAGATGGTGATACACACATACATTTCCTTGTCTGGCCAGCTGATAGGGCCAAGAAATAACGATGCCTTAATAGCAATGAGCACAGCTAGTGGAGAAACTGGACCAATGCTTCTTCAGCCAGGTGGTCAAGGTTAATAACCGCCGAAAGCAATGTCAACAGTGTGTACTCTTTACCTCTGTGATCATCTTCTTCAGAACTTGTGAAAAAAAAGATCAAACCCATTGGAGGGACATTCTACAGAATACCTGGCCAGTCCTCCTCAAAATCATAGGTCATCACAAACAAGGAAAGTCTGAGAAACGGTCCCACCGAGAGGAGCTTGAGGAGGCATGCTGACTAAATATACTCTGTCCACTAAAAAGAGGATGATTAGGTTTTAAAATATCAAGCTTAAGCATGAGAGAATGTGCATGGTTTTAGCTCTTCTCATTTATCTTTAACATTTCCATGGGTTACCGCCCAATTGTAGCATAGGTGAATACCAATAGCACTTTGGAACCAAATTTCCCTTTAATTAATCCTGGAAACAAAGGCCCGAGTGACACTTCAGGGAAGTTTATTGCCAAAGCCTTATAACAATTAGAAACTCGGATATTGGCATATCCCCCAAGAGTGAATAGCACTACTTAAAGAGTGAATAGCACTACTTAATCACAAATGACGGAACTGCACACTGTTCGGCTCCTTCCCAAAGCCCTCCTCACCCACTCGTTAGCTCATTTGACCTATAAAGAGGCTTCAGGACCCTGGGCTCATCCTTTAGCTTTCACATCCCATTGTCCTCACTCCCTATCACGTGTGACAGGTGAACATTTTAAAGAAGTAACCGATTTCCGATTTGCCCACTCCTCTGTTAGTCTCCTCCCCACCACGCGGGCAGCCAGGCTGGTTTGTGCGCATCCCCTCGGGGCATGTTCCTGACAGCTCAAAGCACAGGGGAGAAATGAAAAAGGGTTTTTTTGTGTGTGTGTTTTTCCCTAGAAACTAAGGGACGTGGGCACAGAGAGGCAATTTGAAGAAAGTTGGAGTAAGGCTGTTTAAATGACCCCTCTTCCCTTCCCCTCCAGGTTAGAAAAAGATTCCACGGGCCTGAAACTAAGATTCTGCCTCGCTGGTAAAATAGGGTCTTAAGAATTAATAAAAGTGAGCTGCAGAGAAATTGCAAAATATATATTCCTTCCTCCTGTTTATTAGGAGGTTGATTCATGCCAGCCCCATATGCAAGCACTTCGGACTTCCCTGAGAATCTTTATCTGCACCTTGCGACTCTCTGGGCCGATTTAAAAAACCCTAGAAGTTGAGCCGCCAATCCATTTTTAAGGCAACAGCTTTGTCCCTGAGTGAGAAGCTGGTAGGAAGAGATTAAAGGCCCTCTCTGAAGTCATTGACGATTTCAGAAATACCACTGGTCTAATGAAGCCGATTTAGAAAGAAGATGCTATAATGCTTTAAATTTGCCTGGTTCCATGCCATATAATAGGTGCCAGGAGAGGAAAATTCTACTTCCTAAGAGGGTGCTGACTGAAGGCAATCTCAGAAGGCAACCTAAAGCACCAGTGCTCCGACCATCCAGAGGCTGCCCTCATAATCTACTTGGGAAGACTTCTGTTCGTTCCCCCAGCCTTCCCTTATTCCACGGTGGGTCTGCAAATACCAGAAGTCCTCATAAATGTCCTGGTGAGTCAGACTGATGGGTAGGGATGGGAAGCTGCTCAGAACATTTCCTACTTACCTCGCTGGTTTTTGGAAGAGGCACAGGAGAGACGATAAAGAAAGGAAATGAAGAATACATAAATGAATGTATGTTTATATTCTCAAAGTAGAACCTGTGACACTTGAAAAGGGGCTTTTGAAATCCACTTATGAATATACACTAAAACCTAGAACAAAAGGAGCAGAGTCCAGTCTGGGGGTTGGAGCCTTCTTCCGAGACCCCAGCACTCTTACCACACGCCTCATTCTGTGTAAAACATCCAGTTCATCTTCCAGTCTTGTCTGTTCCCGCCTGTTCCCTGCATTGCCCTTTGGGGCTTGCCTACATTGGTCCGCTATGGAGGGGCCCTCAGGAACTTCCTGTGGTTGATTAAACAGCCTTTCCTCTTCCTCCAGTCAAACCCGACATCCAGCCAGGGATCCATCCTTCAGAAACCTGACAGCGTGGGACATTAGTAAAGAGTTCAATCTTCACCCACAATGCTCTTCTGAAAGTTTAGGACGGGATGGGTCTCCATCACCTTACAAATCTATTATTAATGCTTTTCGCAGAAGACTCGCTGGTTCTTTAAATCAGTGTTGGCTTGACGTCCAGATGTGATACATTCTGAACAGTAAACCCGCAAATCAGGACTCAAATCTTGCCCACAATGGACTTCAGAGATTCATACAAGAAGGCAAAAGTTGGGTTAGAATTTTCTCAATGATTCTATATCCAGTTGGTGTGAGCAAAGACCCTCCAATGCTCTTAAACTGCTTAGTGATGTGAACCAGATGGACAAGAAAACAAAAGAATTCACAACTCGTGTTAGACTGAATTGAATGTCTTTAATTTCACACAATGAATAACATATGAATAGGATTAACTTTTTTTTTTTTTAATAGTTAAGTGCTCTATACTGTGCTAACCTGATCTGGTAGCGAAAAAGACTGAGCTTTCTTTTAGAAAAAATGTTTAAAACCCAACATCTAAGACCATGGAGGAGCATGACAGTAAAGCATGCCAGATGTATCTACGCCTCAAATAACAGCAAGTCCATGTTCATTTTTAAATGTACAAAAATGCTTTATGAATAAAAACTGTTACAAAAAGAACATTTCAAACAATGTACAATTTTTCTTGCCTCTATATTCAATAAAATACAAATACATTTTTTTGTTCTAAAATATGTTTACATACAATCAAAGTAGAACATGCAAATTACACTTTAAAAAAGGCTTTTAAAAACCACTTATGAATACAAACTAAAAATTAGCCAGCACGACTTGTAAGACAATCTTGTGCCCCATTTTTTTCTTTTTTTGAAATATATATATACATATTTAACACATCATGTGCATTTATTATTATTTAAGAAATAGATATTTTTTTTTTTTTAAAAAGGAAGAAAAAGAAAGATGCCAACCTCGGTTGGAACTGCCCTTTTGTTGTTGACCAGCGGCAGCTTTTTTTTTTTTTTCATCCCTCCCCCTCCCCCTCCCCCCATGTAGTGTTTATTATACCTGGGCAAGTGGGCGGTAGATTTCCAGGAAGTTTCTTCCTTGGTTGATATGTGCTTCTAAGACTGTTCCCCAAAGGACCGAGCCCCCAACAAGGAAGGCAGACTCATCCGGCGGGGCGAACTCTCCAAGAAACAAGAAGCAGGGGGAGCCTTGCATTGTGGAAAGAAACTTTAAAAAACTCCAAGAAAATGCTACGATATATTACAGTTCGAGATTTCTAGGCACTGTGATGACATTATCTGTAAGCTCTGGCATTTGGACCGTTGTGATACTACGGGGTAGTGTTGAGAGTCACGTCTATATTTATCTACTTTTATATAACGAGGACCGGAAATCCTGCAATGTAACACTTAAATGGCTTTTGAGGCATTTCGGCTTCTGCCACCCCCTCTCTCTCCATGCTACAGTTGGCATTTAAAGGCTTTGGAAATATTATGTAGACTTTACACAGTTCCCAGGTAAATCTTCCTAGCGATAGGGGAAAAAAAAAAAGTCTCCAAAAGCTCCTTATCTGAATATGGTGAAGAGTGGGATTTTCTACGTTAAGTCCGAAAACCAAATCCTTTATGATCTGCACGGAACATCACCTTAGGCTATGCTTGTCACCACTTGCTTCTCATGTTTCTAGACCCAGCGATGTGTTAGAACACAAATCCTGATTGCCGTCGAAGATGGCCCCCCACTCCAGACATGGGAACCCTCTGTCAGCCTTAAGTCACCGACTCTGGCCTGGTAGTGGCTGTTGGGTTCGGGTCCTGCCACGTCACACACCAGCCCAGGACATTCTCTCCTTTCCTTAGATCTGTCTTCTGTGGGTTTTCGCCCGAGCTACGCCTTAGAGGAAGTTAAACTTCTGTTCCTTTCATTTGAGCTGAGGGGTGCAAAACCAAGTGGCTCCCAGTCACCCAGAAAGGTGGGTCAGAGACCCATAATCACCTCCGGGGAGCTTTGCTCACCCCTAATTAGACCCCCTACATTGTAAGAAGGCTTAGTCCTTTTGATGGCTAAGGCAAGGTTTCCAGAAAAGGAAGAACTCTAAGGGATTTCTTTATTATGGCATCCTTTTGGGGGGCTGTTTAGGGAGCCTGGGGCATTCCAAATGACATCTTTGTGACATCACAACATGGCCACAGAAGGCAGTGCTGGCTGGCTAGACACAGATCAGGAGATCTGGTTCCCCAACCAACCAAGAGAAAATGAATCCAGACTGGAACCAGGACAGCAAAGGGAGGAAAATGGAAAGGAGGCGAGAACATCAGGAAATGTTGGTACAGATGAGATCGGTTCATGGGAAGCAAAGAAAAAACAGTAATGGGTGACACTGAGGGAGAAATCTGTGTGGTGGTCAGCTGTGCAGATGACTGGACCTCAAGCAGGTCTTCCTTTGGGTCCGCTGCAGCAGTTTCCCAGTCTACCCTCAGGGCTGTAGAAGCAGAGGGTTTGCACTTAACTCACATGAAAACTGACAAATGGAATTTACGTCTACGTTGCAACTCTGCTGTATGTCTCCCGGAGTACTTTTCATTGGCTGGAAAATTTCAAGCTTAGTTAAAGTTTCTCATTGACTAGAGGTTAATGCCAATTAAGCGTTGGGTCCTTCTTTAAGCAGCTTAGGGGGTCAGCTCATTCTCTCCTGCAGGAAGGCTTACTCTGCTCCCCGACTTGGTTTGGGGAAACGGCACACCACCCACGGAAGAACGGCAAAAGAAAGCATGAAGGGCAAGTCCAACAGGAGAGAACCCTCTTCCTGGCTTAATTGGAAGGAAAATGGTGGCCCTTTCCTAGCAATGGCGGGGTGAGTGGGGCTAATCTAAAACTTCCTCTCCGGTGACTTTGGAAACCACTCAGACGTGGCTTGGGAATGACAAATTGAAAGTGGCCGGTTTAATTTTGCTGTTCAACTTGTGTGAAATGCCGAAGGTCAAGCAGGGTCACAAACTGAGTCTCTTATGATACAAGCTTTAAAGTCCGGGAGAATGCGTTCCTTTACACTTACATATTGCTGGGATTACATGCGACTGACCTACTGGGCAGCCAATGATGGGAAGCCCATGGCAACAGTGCAGAACAGATGGCTCCCTGGGTAATTTCAACCAACTGTTTGGTACCAGGACAGAGCAGGGATGCTTGTCAGTATATTAACTTGGAATTTTAAAATTCACTCCCGCAGATACCCTCTCTTTTCTTCTCTCATGTTTCCAAAAAAATAAAAAAATCCACCTCTCTCTAAGGAAATAATGTTGTGTTCTGCAATAATAATACAATTTCCAGCCAGCCCTACTTCCTGTAAAGGAGCTGAACGTAGAGGCAAATGAGATACTCTAATTCCCATTAGAAAACTTACTTCTGTCTCTCTTTTTTATACTCCACCATGCCAGGTGTTCGATGTCTTGGGGACG
>PVJN01034316.1:0-22853 GCA_004026805.1 Lasiurus borealis | reverse complement strand
CCCCCCCCCCACCACCACCACCACCACTTCCCCGACATCTCAACCAGCACGCAAATTCAGATGCTGGCTTGGTAAGGATTTAAACACCTTCTTTTAAATTTTATTTTATGTTTGAGAACAGTTAGGACCTAATCATCCCAGACGTTCTTAGAAAACCTATTGAATTCACATTCTGGAGTCCCCCTGTTCTTATTTCCCACCACAGAGAATGAACAATCTGAGAACTGCATCATTAAAAAACATCTAAACAAGCAAGACTTTTGATGTGTGAATCTTATAACCTACTATAGGCTAGCATAACAGAAAGAAAAGAAATCTTCTCTAAGAAAATGTGGAAACAGAACATGTTTATGAGGCAGGTCACTTAAAAATCAATGCCTTCTACTCTCCCAATTCCATATTGACTCTCTCCCTACTTAAGTGAATGGGAAAACTGAGGCAAAAGGAGCAGTCTAACGGAATCATTTGTATAGTATTTCCTATTTTGCTCCCTGACCTATATCATCATTTGAAGTACCATTCAGAAAGAACTCACTGGTGTTGGTAAAATAGCCTTCTGGAAAATTAGCACAACAATAATAATGCTACTAATAATGATTGTCATTCTGGTTTTTTTTTTTTGAATACTGACAGTGTACCAAATGTTTAGGAACTAACACATTTCCACATATAATGATCAAGCAATGCTAAAAGCTACTTGTTATTATCATCTCGATTTTGTAAATGAATAATTGGGACATGGATTTTTTTAACTCGCCCCATCACATTGTTTTAAATGATAGACCCAATACCCACATGCCTATTCTGGGTACTCCTCCCTCATCATTCTTGCTGACTTTTGAAATTAATTTCTTCTGAAATCTGCAAATAAAGCATTTGCTATTTTTTTAAGCAAACATACAAATGGGGTAAATTAGTGTAGCTTTGAGGAGTTGGGGGAATCCAGTGAGATATCTCGAAACATGCCCACATTTTTCCAGTCAGTTACCTTCGCTGTATCTACTCCACACAAGTGATGTTAGCAATGTAAGAACCAGCTCCCTACCCTGGGTACACCTGCAACGGGATGAGAATGAGCGAGCTCCTGGGAGAAGTAAGGGTTCCCACAGATTGCTTACAGGAGGGGTCCTGCCTCATCTGAATCAGCCATGCCTCCTCCTCCTCCTGAGTCTTTTCTCTCATCATTATTCTGATAAACAAGATTCTCCGTTATCGTAGGCAGCTTAGACTGGCCTGTTTTGGGCTTCTGTTTGGTTTTGCATGTTGTGATATTATTCTAGGAAATGAGAATTCCAAGTTGTTCTAGATGTTTGATTTTCTAACCAATGTTGCTATGCAAGGCCCTTGTCTTCTCATCAGGGATGCATTTCTGGAGCCCTGTGCTTTCGTTTTTCTTATCTACCCGTGCTCAGCTGAAGACGCCAAGCAGGGGTCATCCCAGAGGGAACAGAAGCACTAAGTGTATTTTTTTGTTGTTGTTAAGTATATTTTCTTAAAAATAATATTGGGGACTAAAGTCTTCTGTGTAGTTCTAGTGAAGAGTTATCAGACTATTAACATTATATAAGACTTTACTTTAATTCAACATAGGAAGAAGTTTCTGGCAATTAAAGCTACTTATAAATGGAGTTGATTGCCTTGAGAGTTGGGAAGATCACTAACAAGGTATCCTTTCAGAGATGAATAACTCTTTTAGAGGAATATTGTTTTCCAGAAGAGCTCTGTATCTGGTGTTAGCAGAATACCTGCCTCAGAATCACATGGGGTACTTGTTTAAACTATGGGGAATCTGACAACAACATAACCCCTTTGGGTGGGGCCTGGGTCTCTCGCATGTACTACACTCCTGGGGTAACTCAGATACACTAAAGATCAGGAAATGTTGGTCTACAATCTACATTAGGCTAAGACTGAGTCCTAGCTAATTATACATAAATGGACTAGCATCTAAATTCTATTAAAGACAACCCTGAGCCTATAATTATATTAACAGTTAGGCCTGATTAACTCCTGTATCAGTAGTCTCAAGCTCTAGTTTGAATAACGTATTTCCAGGGGATCTTAATGAAATAGAGATTTCAGGGTCCTGACCTCCATGATGTGAGCTGGGTCCCAAGTGGTTGTGATATGGATGGCAACAGGAAACAAACTCCAGAAACACTGTCTTAAGTGGTGTAATCATCCCTTCAATAATGTAATCATCCCTCAGTTGGTTCTGTGGGAGGTGGGCCCATTAGAATCAATCCAATCCAAACTGACAATTGTGTGCAATTCTACTTCTTTACAGCTCCTAACACATCAATGATTTTTTTTTCATAAAAATTATCGGTCACTTTCTCCAAGAAACCTTCCAACATTTGTTCGTTATTTCCACTAATGATGGTCAAGTACCTACTATGTGCCCTCCACTAGTACCTCTTGTTTATTGTATGTCTCTGTCTTCTTGTTTTATTCAGAGTTTCTAGAAGGGAAAAAAAGTGCCTGCTGAAGTCTCATAATCCGATCAGTTCTTCACAGATAGGGAGGAATCCTATTTGGATGTGAAGCAAGTCAACTAATTGGTTTAAAAAATAATAATTGCCCCCTTACTGTCTGTGTTGAAAGCCAGGGCTGGGAGGGGACAATGAGGAGGAAGGGAGACATATGTAATACTTTCAAAAATAAAGATTTTTTTAAAAAGTACAAAGAAAAATGGCAATTGCTGTGAAAGGGCCTTTGTGTGGACTAGAACCGCTAATGTCAAGATTATGACATTAATCTTCTCATGAAGTATGTAAGTTAGATCATGCTTTTAAGACATGCCTTTTCTATAGAATTCTATGATACTCCATACATAGCCCACCCTAGATCATGTCATCAATGAAGACTGAACCTCAGCACGTGTGCCCCTCAATTAAAGGCTATTCCAAAACATTGTCCGTTGCCACCTCCTTTCAGGTTAACTCAAAGGCAAATACTTCAAATAAACATGAGACTGAGAAAGAAGAAGTTTTAGAGGGACACCTCGGAGTGTTTGTTTCCAACCATTTTTCTTTATTCCGTGACCCCAGAAGTTAACACTTCTGAGTCTCAATTTCTTCACCTAAAAATTGGAGATTGAAAGGTATCTAACGTGCAGAGTTTTGTGAAGGTGGAATGAAGTAATTTATGTGAAAGCACGCTGCCTGGCACCTAATGAATGCTAAGCAAATGTCACTTGTCTCCCCTGACTCTCTCCTGCTTCCTTCCCCTCCTCCTGATATCTCCCTTTCTCCCTCCTCCTTCCTCAGTCCTCCTCCCTTCCTCCCCCCCACCTCCTCTTCCCAACTTCCTCCCCGGCTCTCCCTTCCCCCATTCTCCTTTCCCCTCCAGCTTCTCTGTGCCCTTCTCTCCCTTCTGCTCCCTCCTTCTTTCCCCTCCCCTACCTGTCCCAGGCTAACTTTTGGAAAACGAGTCCCTTTGACATCTTCTCTGCACAGGTCCAAATATACTTATATACTATGTCCCCAATTGCCTATTTGTCACAGTGCTAATAATCAAGTCAACATTAACCTTCAAAAAAAAAAAAAAAAAAAGTCCTTGAGGCACTAGAGTAAAAATGGGCTGTCTCTGCTCCCAGCTATCTTAGCCCCAACCCACGTGGCTTCTGATTCATCTTGATCCGAATTTTGTTAATTAAAGTCTTAAACTTTGTATTTACAGAAAGGCCTCGGAAATGTAGTCACTAACATGAATATAACATGAATTTTCTCTCTGGAAATTTGCTATTACTTCCGAAATGACACACGTGGTGCGGGCCCTGCTCACCACTACAGGCCACAGACCTGAGCTAGTCAACCACCGGGCTCAGAACTTTCCCTGTGGGAAGTGGCTCTGCCCTCCCGCCCGCAGTTCCTCTGGGTGGAGGCAGCCCTGAAGAATGCCTGCTACTTCACAGGAATGCGGCAGAGCTTCCCCTGGGATCCCGCCCATCCAGAGGACAGGTCCCACCAGAGGAAGCAGCTCCAATGTCACTCCCTGCAGCCTGTGTCCTCAAAGAATCTGTGTCCTTGGGTTGTGTCATTTAACAGAGCCCCGAGGACAGCCAGGGAGGCAGGGAGAGGACAGCCAGGGAGGCAGGGACCAGCACATCGTCCCTCTTCTTCCAGGAAATGAAATAAGCTGTACATTCCAGGAAAAGATCTACAACACAGCTGGGTGGACAACACTACGCCTCCTCAGACGCTCTCCTCCTGGCTGAGGTTTCTGCCCTGCGGAGATGAGAAGCTGGTAATGGGATGGCATTGAATCCTGAGTCTAAGGCGCTGTTTTGAGGTTTTCATTGGGGGTTCCTTACAGTTGGCTTGATAAAAATAAATAAAAGATGCCTATGTGATATAATTGAGTACAACAGAGAATAAAACTGGAGGAAGTGAGACTTAACAGTGCGTCTGGGCTTTTCATTTTTCTAAGAATCCAGGATACTAACTCGAGGGGACCACGCTCAATTAAACATTCCCTCTGGGGTAAAGGGTACCCCATCCGTTCGGCATTCTTACTTTTAGCAGTAAATTTTATACCATCACTGAGGCTCCTGAGCTCCAGCTGGCAGTTTATTGTTCACTACGGCTTATTTGTCCTGAGGAACAGTTATTTCTGCACTCGGCATGGGGGTCAATGTTAACTGCTGCTAAGGAAAAGGCTTGAACTGGACTGCATCCCTCAGGGAACACAGCCCTCTGAGTGGCGGCAGCCACATGGCTAAGCCTCTGAGTGTCGTTCTGGGTCCCTTGCCATGATTGGCAGTGATGTCCAGGAGCCCCCAGGTTGAATGCATGTGCCTGAAAGTTGCCATGGTAACCCACAACCCAAAATGAGTCATGATTACGCCTCCTACTCTAATCAGGCAACCCGTAGAGCAAAATCAAACTGTCATCTCTGGCTTCTGGTGTCTATGAGATATTTGAGCCCTAGACCTGAATCACTGAATATGTCCCTGGTTTAATTTATAGCAAAACCACATGCAGAGAAAAAGGAGACTCTATCCTTGTTTTCTGACTCTGGATTCTCAAAGTGTGCCCCATGGAACAGCAGCAGCAGCTTCATATGGGAACTTCCTAAAAATGCAAAATCTGGGATGCCATCCCACAGCTACTGAATCAGTTTGCATTTAACAAGATCTTCACATGTATATATTATAGTCTGGGTTTGCTTTATTTGTTTTGTTAATATAGCTTTGATTTCAGAGAGCATGGGGTGCAGGGGAGGGTGAACTCGAAAGAAACATCAATGAGGAGAAAGAATCATCAATCAGCTGCCTCTTTCATGCCCCCTACTGGGGATCAAGCCTGCAACCCACGCATGTGCCCTTGACCAGAATCAAACTCCAGACCCTTCAGTCCACAGGCTGACACTCTATCCACTGAGTCAATCCAGCCAGGTTTTGGGGTGTTTTTTTTTTAATAAACACTGGGATAAACACTGATCTTGACTAAGGCCACCCTTGAGAATCATCTTTTAAAAACCAGACTCCTGGCTCTGCCCTCAGAGATTCTGGTTTCGTTTATCTGAGTGAGACATAAGTATCGGTAATGTTTAAAACTCCCCAGAGACTCCAGTAGGCACCCAGGGTTGAAAAAGCACTGCCCTTCTAGAATAGCAATTCCCAAAATGTGGTTCCCTGACCAGCAGCATCACCACCACCAGAAACTCATCCAAAATGCAAATTCTCAGGCCTGGACCGAGACCTACACGTCAGAACCTCTGTGGATGGCCCCAGTAATCTGTGGTGATACCTACGCCTGATGCCTACGTTTGAGACAGCTGCCCTAGTCTGGGCAGCAAAGGAAGCAGGTCTTCAGGAGGAAGGAATTTAATATAGGAATATTATTATGAGATGTTTAATAAGATGATTAACATCAACCTTCTTCCATCTATTTTGAATAGTCCTCGATGTTTTAAAGCCACACTGACACATAAACACATCACTTATATTTAGGACAGGATCCTTCGCCATCTTTTCTATTTCTACAGTTTAGTCTAATGATACATCCCTGTGAGAAATTGTGTTCCTAAGATAGTATTGGCGCATCTCGGTTTCATAAGGCCTGGCCTTGGAAAAGAATGGTGTTGGTTACAACAGCGAGGCAAAATGATAGGATTAGTGCACCATGGCAGAGGAGAGAAGTTTTTCCCTGAGGCCACAGATAATGTGTCCAAGAAAAACGTAGTGTCAGTTCAGATATTGTTCTTATGTTGAAAAGTCTGGGCTTTATATTTCAACACAGAAGCAACTGCATATGTAAGCCACAGAAACAACTTTATGGCATTTTGATCACATTCATAGAAAATAACTAATGCCCTATAATATGATTGTGAGAAGGTTGCACCTACTGACAAACTATCATACACAGATGATGAGAAGAAAAAGGTTTCTGTTATCAGAACCGTTTTATATTCTAACGATGCCCATGTGAATTCTATAACAAACCTTTATGGGGATTTTCTTTTAAACAAACCAATTTTATTTTATATATGGGACACCTGTATTGTAGAGTTCATATATTTAGACTAGATTACAGTCTTAATTTATCTAATACATAGTTAAAATTATCTTCATTAAGGTATTTGCAGAAATAAACATAAATAATGAGATTTGGGCCGAGATGAAGTGAGTTTTTAACTCCACAATTTGATTTTTAAACTTTGAACAAAACAATTAAATTTTCAGACTCTTCATCCCCTTGCCTCTGAGACGGGATGTACTAATTTGAGTTCCCAAGAAGCCTATTCTGAGATAAATATTCTTTTTTTTAAAATATATTTTATTGATTTTTTACAGAGAGGGAGGGAGAGGAATAGAAAGTCAGAAACATAGGTAAGAGAGAGACATTGATCTGCCGCCTCCTGCACGCCCCACACTGGAGATGTGCCCGAAAGCAAGGTACATGCCCCCGACCGGAATCAGACCTGGGACCTTTCAGTCCGCAGGCCGATGCTCTATCCATTGAACCAAACCGGTCTCGGCTGAGATAAATATTCTTGATGAAATAGTTTATTTGGTGGATGGCTTTAGGGGGGTGAGGGAATAAGGCAAGGAGAATAAAGCCCATAAAATATGTATTATTGAGAAGATAATCACAACGAGCACTGTGAGCTCAATGACCCTAAACATCTCTCAGAAACACTGGAGAACATGACCATGAGTTGCCTCACCTGAGGAGGAAGAAGTTGGCATAATCATTCTCCAACCCCCATCTCTCCATGACTGAGGAATGCCCCAGAGCTACTAACTCCACATTATGCCTCATGCAAAAGCAAAGACAAGGCCTTAGTAGAGTCACAGGTGCATGCAGCAGGATGCCTGAACAAGGAGAGGATCAGTGTGCGCACAGCAGATATGGGCAGGGCACCTGGAGCATGTGCTCCCTGAGGTATGTATCAGGTCCAATCAAAAGACAGAAACCACAATGTAATCTGATGAGCACAAATTATTTTTTATTGAACATGAGCTTCTAAAAAGAGATGAAAAAGAATGCTAAAGAATACCCTGTGGTAGAAGGAGACTCCCCCAAAGAAGAAGTAAATTTGGAAAAAGTGTTCCCAAAACTAGGATCCAGACTATAGTGGAGAAGTGTAGATGCAGCCCAATGAACAGCAGAGAAGTCGGCTGGGATTCCTGGAGCAGAAACGTCCAGTCACTGGGCAGAGGCGGGAGAACAAGGGAAAGGCAGGCAGGGCAGAGAGAAAACCCCCTGCTGGGCTGAAGGTGGACAGAAGCTAGCTCCAGAACTGGCAAACTGACGGTGAACACCACTGAGTGTCCTGCACACACACACATTACTGCTCAAGACATGTACAGAAGCCAACCCAGAGGGCAGCCCAAGGCAACCAGAAGGCCCTTTTTTCTGTGGTGTCTCTCCAGCACCCTCTACTGGCAAAGGAGAAATCTTTACAAGTTCCAGTCTAGCAATGAAGCAGGACAATGAAGGGTGGATGGCCAAATGAAAAGGCAATAATCTGACACAAGGTAATACTACTTAAATAAGATCGTTTACTATATGAAGTAAATGAAACGTCAAAATTACTTCTTAAACTGTAAACTGTAAAGTTCTTGATAGTATTTTGTTTTCCACTGATTTTTTTCCTTCGTTTCTTTTTTTTTTAATTTCTTTATTGATTAAGGTATTACATATGTGTCCTCGTCCCTCCCTTAACCTCCCAACTCCCCCCCCCCCACACTCATGACCTCACCACCATTGGTTAGGCTTATATTCATGCACACAAGTCCTTTGGTTGATCTCTCCTCCTTTCCCCTATCCTCCCCTACCTTCCCTCTGAGGTTTGGCAGTCTGATCGATGCTTCTCTGCCTCTGATCTCTCCCTGCTCATCAGTTTATGTTGTTCATTATATATTCCACAAATGAGTGAGATCGTATGGTATTTATCTTTTTCTGACTGGTTTATTTCACTTAGCATAATGCTCTCCAGTTCCATCCATGCTATTGCAAATGGTAAGAACTCCTTTTTTACTGCAGGTTAGTATTCCATTGTGTAGATGTACCACAGTTTTTAATCCACTCATCTGCTGATGGACACTTAGGCTGTTTCCAAATCTTAACTATGGTGAATTGTGCTGCTATGAACATCGGGTGCATATATCCTTTCTGATTCGTGTTTCTAGTTTCTTGGGATATATACCTAGAAGTGGGATTACTGGGTAAAATGGGAGATCCATTTTTAATTTTTTGAGGAAACTCCATACTGTTCTCCACAGTGGCTGCACCAGTCTGCACGAGGGTACCTTTTTCTCCGCATCCTTGCCAACATTTGTCATTTGTTATTTGTTGATGATAGCCATTCTGACAGGTGTGAGATAGTACCGCATTGTTGTTTTGATTTGCATCTCTCAGATAATTAGTGACTTTGAGCATGTTTTCATATGTCTCTTGGCCTTCCCTTTGTCCTCCTTCATAAAATGTCTATTTATCCATTGCCCACTTTTCTATTGGATTGTTTATCTTCCTTTTATTAAGTTGTATGAGTTCCCTGTAAATATTGGAAATTAAACCCTTATTGGTGATGACATTAGTAAATATGTTCTCCCATGCAGTGGGCTTTCTTGTTGATTTGGTGATGGTTTCTTTTGCTGTGCAAAAGCTTTTTATTTTGATGTAGTCCCATTTGTTTATTTTCTCTTTAGTTTCCATTATCAGTGAAGAAGTTCCTTCTGCATATGTCTGAGATTTTGCTGCCTGTGGATTCCTCTAGTATTTTTATGGTTTCCCATCTTATGTTTAAGTCCTATATCCATTTTGAGTTTATTTTTTGTGTACAGTATAAGTTGATGGTCTAGATTCAGTTTTTTCAGGTATCTGTCCAAATTTCCCAACACCATTTGTTGAAGAGACTGTCTTGACTCCATTTTATGTTCATGGGTCTTTTGTCAAATATTAATTGAGCATAGTGATTTGGGTCAATTTCTTAATTCTTTATTCTATCCCATTGATCTATATGACCAGGCTGTTTTAAGAACAGTGGCTTCGTAATACAGCTTGATTATCTGGTATTGAGATCCCACCTACTTTGTTCTTCTTTCTCAGGATTGCTGTGGCTATCTGGGGTCTTTTTTTCATTCCAGATGAATTTTTGGAATGTTCTTTCTAGGTCTGTGAAATATGAGGTTGGTATTTTAATGGGGATTGCATTGAATCTATAGATTGCTTTGGGTAGTATAGACATTTTGATTATATTGATTCTACCAATCCATGAACATGGTATGTTCTTCCATTTGTTTATGTCTTCCTCTATCTTTTTTTTTTCAGTGTCCTGTAGTTTTCCACATATAGATCTTTTACCTCCTTAGTTAAGTTTATTCCTAGGTATATTAATTTTTTTGGTGCAATGGTAAATGGGATTGCTTTTTCAGTCTCTATGTCCGTGACTATGGTGCTATCCGTGAGCCTGCGGGGAGGGGGATAGGCTCTTTGACTCACAGAAATCTGCTGCCGGGAAGTCTGTATTCTTGTCTGTTGGTCTGAAGCTGTGGTTGCCATTTTCTGTCCCCAGTGGCTGCAGAATCCTAGGTGCATCTGAGACGCGACTGGGTGTTGCTGAGGGCAGGATCCTAGTCTCAAGCAGCTCTGTTTTTCAAGATGGCGTGGTCTCCGTGCTCGCACCAGCCGCCCAGAAGCATCCTCTTTGTGCACGGGGCTCCGACATCTAAGATTGCCCGGTTAGGCAGCACCTTGGAGGACCTGCAGAATCTAACTGTCCCTGGCTCCTACACACACATATCACACATACTCTCCTCTATGGGTTCCTTACTCTCTCACTCTCTCTCACTCCCTACCTTCCTGCCAGTTGCCATCTTCTGTCTCCATTTATTTTTTGAGAGAGAGTGAAAGGGAGGGAGGGAGAAGGGGTGGTTGACAGAAACAGAAAGAGAGAGAAAGTGATAGAGAAAGAGAGAGAGAGAGAGAGAGAAACATGGATATGAGAGAGTAATAGCATAATAGCGACTATCTTGATAGTATTTTAAATGAGTATTTTTATTCTAAAACATCATCAGAATTACTGCTTATAATAAAAATGTGTTTTTCACTGATACTGCTTATTACTTTTTTCTTAAAAAATATTTAGTATATTTTATATTAATAATACTATAAAATATGTATACTATAGAATTTGTATTTTTTGCAAGAATGTTATGAATTGACTCCTATATCCAAAGATATTTTTTTTTGTTGCCTAAAATTCCTTTAATGGGAACCAAGTCTTTCTTCTACAATTAACAAGTACAAGAGACACATTTTAATCCATGGAATACAAGGGCTCTAGCATATCTTTATTTTTTTGACTGAAAATGTTAGCAGACAGCAGCGAGAATAAGGAGTGGGCTGGGTACAAGGTAAATAAGCTATCACTGAGCATCTTGATTGTCACCTCTCAAAGACCCTCAGGAAACCACATCCCCTCTCACCCTGGTTAGTGCAGAGACAAAGTACAACCCCAAACACCAAGTTTAAATCCTCTGAGACAGCACACTTTTCTCTCTCAGCCTCCTCATTAGTGATCTGACTGTCAATTACAGTATCACCTTGAGATGTCTTTATCACACACACATCCAATTAATTAGCCTTTCCACTAAATGAATTAATCTTCTGGCCCATTAAATATGTTTCCGGATATTAATTCATTGTTTCCTTTCAATTACCATTAATGTTCTTAAAAATAGGAAAACAATCTGTTTTAGGGTCTGCTGGTAGGTCAGAGCATCCACTTCTTTCCTCCTTCCCCTTCTCCTCGTCCTCCTCCTCCTCCTACTTCCTCATGACGTTTCAATCACCATCAAAGGGATACATTCCCATTGCAGCACAACTTACAGGACAGAAACAAAAAGGCAAGAGATGACCATAGATACATCAATTCATTTTATCCTAATCCTATCAGGTAGTTACTGCTATTATCTTTATTTCATAGCTGAGGGAACCAAGGATAAAAGAAGTTAAATAATACATCCGAAGTTATACTCCTAGTAAGTAGCTGAACTAGGATTTAAACCTGTCCATATTGGTCCCAGAATCCAGTTTTGGGGGTGTCTATTTCAGGTTGTAAGGTCTACCAAGACAGGCTTTTTTATTTTTTTTTTGACAGCCTGTCTCTTTCAGTAGATTTATTGTTTCCCACACAGCAGTCAAGATGGAGCCTGGCACACGTGTTGCTATGAAAATGTGACTAGAAGTCCTTATTATCCACACAATGATCATCATTTGCATGGGAATTAATAAAAGGCTGGTCATTATAAGGCTTCACATGACACTTTTGGTATTCAAAGCAAATAATTGAAATGACATTTAAATTAGTCACTCTAAAACATCTACTCCCATGCTTCCAGATCTCCCATCAATTGTGCATCAAAGGTGGGGATTGAACAGAATCTATACTAATAAAGGGTAATATGCTAAATAGACCAGACATCTTCCAGGCGCCCTTCCGGATGTCCTTCTGGACAAAGCTCCATTGCGGGCACCGAGGCAGAGGCAGTTAGGGTGATCAGGCCAGCAGGGGAGAGCAGTTAGAAGGATCAGGCCAGCAGGGGAAAGTAGTTAGGGTGATCAGATTGGCAGGGAAGAGCAGTTAGGGGCAATCAGGCAGATAGGCAGAGGCAGTTAAGGGTGAGCAGTTAGTAGCCAGAGGTCCCAGATTGCAAGAGGGATGTCCAACTGCCAGTTTAGGCCCAATGCCTGCCGGATTGGGCCTAAACTGGAAGTTGGACATCCCCTGAGGGGACCCAGATTGGAGAGGGTACAGGCTAGGCTGCGGGACACACCCCCGTGCACAAATTTTGTGCACCATGCCTCTAATTTGATATAATACTATAAACTGGAACCCAGAAATGGGCAGGATCTCCGGTGAGCACATTCTATGCAATCTCCTTTTTTAAAAAAAATATATTTTTATTGATTTCAGAAAAAAAGGGGGAGGGAGAGAGAGATTGAAACATCAATGATGAGAGAGAACCACTGACTGGCTGCCTTCTGCCTGCCCCTCACTGGGGACTGAGCCCACAACCCGGGCATATTCCCTTGACCAGAATCAAAACAGGGACCTTTCAGCCCATAGGCCAACACTCTATCCACTGGGCCAAATCAGCTAGGGCTCCATGCAATCTTCTTAACCATCCATGTAGCTCTCTTTGAAGAAACTTGCGAGGAGTAGCAATTATCCAGCAAATAATTACCCCAAGTACTTAGCTTACCATCCTTCTTTTCCACAAAATATGGAGATCAAAGGAAATGGTATCTTTTTTTAGGGCTTAGGATTTCTGAATTTCCCAAGTCAATAGCGTGGATACTGCTGGTAGTAAAAAGAACAGAAATACACAAAGGATTTTATTCCTTTCTCCAAACCAAAATGGCAAGGCATTCACATACAAACATTCAAGAGAGGCAGACGCCTTTCCCCTCAGTATCTCATTAAAACAGGCACCATGTGACTCTTGTTGTCCACTTGAACTATTTTGAGTTAAACATAAACTCTTTAATGAGACCCCCCAATTTTTATGTTTGCTGCTAGAGCCTTATTTTTAAAACAAAACCCTTTTTATTTATAAAGCTTAAAGCTTCAAAAATTGCTATGCTCTATCTGCCCTTCTTTCTTTCCTCTCTGCACATCCCTTCCTTGATGCCCTCTCTCCCTCCTCCCCTTAACTCATCCCCACACGGTAAGTTGAAATATCAACACGAGAGAGTTGGTTTAAATGTGAGATAAAATATTTCCATCATCTGCTCAGAGACTTCTGCCAAATGTCATGGTTATTGACCCACATGGAGTGTAAATATACTTTGAAAACCGTATGTCAAGGGACCTCGGCTTACATTATTCACTTGGCCCTGCTCGGAAGTAAACTGCTAAAAACCAGGGCTCTGCTGGAGAACACAGTTAAGAGCAAGCCCACAGGGTGGTGGCTTTTTTATTGCCCTAACGAATATCAGAGGCGATGATTCACTTGCTGTGATTCATTTATTAAAAAACAAACAAGCTACTTTCTTTCATTTACTGGGAGGAAATTTGACAGAGTAAAGAGGACTTCTGCTTTTTTTCTAAGAAACCATCTCTATTAGTTTGCAGTGATCACGATAGGCCCCTATCTTTGCTATAATTTGTGGATAGCTAAGTGTGGTAGGAAGGGTCTGACATGACTCTCAATGGTCCCTACTCCTAGTTGTTCATGTCCTTGTGTGATCCCCTCCCTCCCTTTGAGTGTGAGCTAGACTGGATGACTTCCTTTTCATAAATAGACTACAGCAAAAGTAATGTGATCACTCCCATCATTAGGTAACAAAAAAGGAGTGTGACCTCTCTCTTGCTAGCATTTTGTCTCTCTGGGTTCTTCTTACTGGGATGCAGAGTGATAGAAAGTGCCACAAAGCAAGGGACTGAGGACAACCTCTGGCCAACACCCAGCTAGGACCTGAGCCCTTCAACCCAACAGCACACGAAGAACTGAATCTTGCCAATTCCTATTGAATGAGCTTAGAAGTGAATCCTGCCCCAGTGGAACTCTGAGTTGAACCTAGCAGCCTCTGATCATAACTTGATTACAGCCTTGTAATTAGCAGAGAACTTAGCTAAGCTATGCTCAGAATCTTGACCTACACTACCGGAGATAATCTGCTATACATCAACAGATAATCAATACAAAAAGAAGGGGGCAATAATCTCTCAAATTGAGCAGAAGCCCTAAAATCCCTTCTCAGTATAAAAGTCACTACCAAGAAAACAAACAAACAAAAGACTTCAAACCCTTCAAGGTCATAGAGTTGCTTGGTGAGCATGACATAAAGTAAAAAGAACTTCATTGGTTTTCAAAGCTTTTTCACCCAGAGTTAAATGGCTCTAAAAGCTAAAAAATGAAGTCGTCTCCTTTGTACAGGATAGGAGAGCACTCATGATTTTTTTGTTCTTTCATTCCACATAGTCCTTCTCCAGACTGTCTGGTTACAAGACAGTTGATTGGGTTTCTGCTTCCTGTGGTTATCTCAAAATCCACAACCTTCTTACCACACTGATTGGTGTGCATGGTTTCCAAGTCTCCTGCAGATGGTTTTACCATCCATCTTCTGCTGATTGTTACCAGCTTCCATCTCAGTCTTCCCTAATAATTGCAGTACTTAGCTCCATCTATGAATAAGGCAATCTGAGAGGGGTCACATGACATGTAAGTGAAAGATCCACTCAAGGATACATTTCAGTCTCAAAGGCCCATCCAACTTCTCAATGCCATTCCTTCTTGATGACTTGTGGGAATATAAAATAAATTCTATGAGCTTACACACTGACTAGTGCTATTAGCTGCCAGTTCTACCCACTTCTGTGCTAACATCCTCTACTTGATACCATCCTCTTGACTTCCTGAGTTACACAGGCCTTCCTCCGGTTTTGTGCTTTCAAAAGTTCATTCTGATCTCTTCCCTAAAGTCTTAGAATCCAGAATCTTAGAATCTTCCCCAAATAGTCTCTCTAGCCTTCTTGAAAGGCCAAAAAAAAGGTATGAATTTTGTATTCCTGGGTTTCAATTCTTGTTCTACCATTTATTAGATGTGTGACTTTTAAGCAAGTTGCATAATGTCGCTGATCCTGTTTTCTAATAGTTTCTGAAAAATATAGAAATTATCATGTGTGTTTTAATAACTATATGAGATGCTACATATAAAACTTCAGCACAGTGTCTACCACATTATAGGTACTCAACAACTCTTAATCCTCTCCTGTTACTTTCTTTTCTATTATCTTCTCCATAGTCTTTCCTATATTAATGAAAGGAAACAGATTACTTTTTTTGCTAACCAATTTCTGCCCTACCTTGGTAAAACCTAACATCAATGGAGTACAATAAAAATGTTTAAAATATATGCATCCCTTCAGGGGCTGATTCTTTGTTGTGTTACATCTTGATTAGTGTTAAAGTTTCAATATCACCATATAATATTACATGGTATGTTAGATATCAAGTATCATTTCAATACTGTTGGGATGGGGAGACATTAGTAATGATGACATTAAATCTCAAGTAAATGTGAGCATTAGCCCAGACAGATTTGAAAACAATTGCATGAGTTCATTTGCCTTTAGCAACTATCATAACTCCTGACCAAATCCTCAAGTAAGTCATAAACATGACTTTCAATGTCAGGTCTCAAATTAGATAATACGTGACAAACTTTGTCTCTTGGTGTGTGACTTAAGTGTCCATTCCTCCCCAGTCAGATTTTACATTATTTTGAATCAGAAAGACATCTCACAGATCTGCTTTAATCTCAATCCTTCTACTCTAAACTGTGTAATAATCACCCTATGTTTACTTTCCTAAAATAATTTGTCTTTGATTGTATTTACTCATTTTTCTGATCAGTTCCTGCTTTTTCTCTAAAAAAAAAAGACTTTCAGTTTTTGTATGAAATTATGTTCTGAGCATTAAAGTTTGCATGTCTTCCTATTTCACTTGATGCCTTTAGACTAGGGCACATGACGGGTGCTAGGCTTATTTGAAAACTTAGGAGAGCCTCGTAAGATGTCTGTTGAAGATTTACCACCCAATCCATCAACCCAGGATAAACTTTCATCCTTTATTTTCAAGATCTCCAGATTCCTTTTCAAAGGAATTGACATCAATCGATACTAGATGATATAAATTTATTTCTTAGATTCAAGTTCTAATTTCTTAGATTCAACCCGCAGACCCCAGGCCAGCCAAGGTAGGCGTGAGCAGGGAGCTGACCAGTGGTGGTAGCGAGGGAGAGGGCCGTGAGTGGGTAGTGCCAGGCCGGCCAAGCTGGGTACCAGCAGGTTCCCCCTGATCAACCTGCTGGTCACCCTGCAAAGGGAGGTGACTGGCGGCAGCGGCAGGGGTAGGGCCAGTGAGCAGGCGGCACCAAGCTGGCCAAGGTGGGTGCAAGCAGGGGTCCCTGACCACCCTGCCCGTCACCCCACAGATGAGCCCTGATCACCAGCTAAGCCTGGGGACCCTATCCATGCATGAATTTTGTCCACTAGGCCTCTAGTAAATGAATAAGAAGCTGGGATGAAAGTTTATCCTGGGCTGATGTGTTGGATGGTAAATCAGGTTTTTTGTGTTATAGAAACCATGTTCCTAAGAAATCCTGTTGACACCAAGCCAGTTTCTAAGTTTTATTCCCTATACAGTGGTACCTCAAGATACGAGTGCCCTAACATACGAGATTTTTGAGATATGAGCCATCGAGCGAGTGATTTTTGCTTTGAAATACGAGCAACATTTGAGATAGGAGTAATCGCGCAGATCGGCCGGCTGCACACAACCCACCAGTTTACCGTGACTCAAGCGTCTCATAGTTTCCCACACCTCAAGGTTACGGAACGAATTAAACTCGTATCTCGAGGTACCACTGTATTTGCCATGTTTACCACTTCATAGGAGAGTGGATCTTCCAGTAGAAGAACTTAGCGCTAACATTGAGTTCTGTGAGGCCACCTGAAATCTTTAGTTCTGCTAGGTATAATTACACTCAGTCTCTAGCTTCCTTGGACTCTCTAAGTTGTGACTGAGAGAGTAGACTATGGGGCCATTATCAACATCCATAACTTCTGGGCTTTTTATCTAAAGAGCATGAAATAATGTTCATTGAGTCGAAGAGTTTTCCCAAAATCTGAAAGAAGTTTTGGACCTAGAATTCAGCCATATTTGAATACAGAAAAAAGAAGTGAAAGAGGGGGAAAAATGGTAGAAAGTGAAAAGAGAAAGGCAAAAAATTGACCCAGAGACACAGAAACATAGAACAGATTGTTTAATCTCAGAGGGAAGGTGAGGGTGGGTGGATGGGAAGAGATCAACCAAAGAACTTGTATGTATAGATGCATAACTCATGGACATAGACAACAGGGTGTTGAAGGCAGGAGAGGGAGTAGAGGGAGCATGGTAGGGACAATGGGAAAAAAAAGGAGATATAGGTAATACTCTCAACAATAAAGATTCAAAACAGAAAAAAAATAAAAACCAGAAGAGAGCATTGATTTTTTTTTGTATCCATTGGAAATAAGGAAAATAATTATCATTTTTTATTACGTAACTAGTTATATCATTACACAATTACCAAGGAATGATAGCCTATTTCTCAAAGCCTTGGTTTTGAAAATTAAGAGATTGTTGAGAAAGTGGTATTATCTCCTACAGTTCAATATGTTGCTATTGAGAGCATAGTAAACTACCTGGTGTTTATATTTAATATAAGTTTCTATCTTTTATCTATCAGGGGAAATTGAATAAGAACACTGTGGTTTAGAATAACTCAAAATTTCTCAGTTGTACCTTGGTATGCAGATATAATTAGAGGTGGGAATGAAAATTCCCTGCACTGAGAATTCTGACTTTATTGCTGTTAAATCCTCTACACAGAGGTTGGGCCAGAAGGTCTTGGAACCACATGTTCCACTCCCCCTCCTAGCCTGTCCCCATTTCTGCTACTGAGTAGATTTTCTCCAAGAACAAAACCATAAGATGCAAATGGCACTTGTTGCCATAGCAGCTAAAATGTTCAATTCTACCCTCTTCCTCTCAAAAAGACCTTAATGCATTCAGTTCTTTTCTTGGGGTCAGAACATTAGTTAGAAACTAGGCCAGGTTTGGTCCGATATTCTCTCAACCACTGGGATCGAGCATCTGTGCGAATTCAATGATATTCCAAACATCCTCAAATCATTTGCAGCATGAAAAAGAATCAACCATATGATTGATTGATGGTTCCATATTAACACCATCTGTCTACAGGCTCTTCTAAGAGTCCTATGGCAAGGGAGAACAAAGAAAACTAATTGAGCCTGAACCTTCTGTAGCTTACAAAGTTGGTTACATCTCAAGTTAGATCGCCATGTTTGACTCACTGCAGCTTAATTTAGCAAGCAATACCCCATTACAGTTGGGCCTCTCTCCGATTGTCAGATAATTACTTGCTTATACTATTCCCCAACGCTCACATCCCTTCCAATTTCTTTTGGTTTCTCAATAGCAATAGAACACTGCAGGTTTCTTTTGGTCTGCTAAGTTCGCTGAAAGGATGAAACCCTAACTGAAAGAGAAGGGAGAGTCTTTGAAGTAACTGCTCTCTGTGTCTCCGTAATAGAAACTGGGAAAGGCAGGGAGTCCTACAAACACTGTCGCCACATTTATGCTAAGTGTGTCCGTGTTTATCCTTTTCAAGACATGGCTCTCTGAAGCTGTGGCAAATCAAACAGAAAGATTCTCTGGAAGGAAAACAAGAGCAAATAGGCAAGCATGTGTGTACACGAAGACATACACAAATTTTCACAGCAGCTTCACTCGTAACCGTTTCAAACTATAACCAACCCAAATGTCTGTCAACAGAAGATGAACAAAAGGCTACTCAACAATAAAAAAGGATTTCTGATACATAAGACAAAATGGATGAATCTCAAAAGCATTGTGCTGAATGGAAGAAGCATACGGTATGGTTATATTTATATGAAACTCTAGGAAAGACAAATCAAATCTATAATGACTTAATGAAAAGAACACAAGGGACATTTGTGGGATGATAAAAGTGTTCTGCATATTGATTGCAGGTGTGGTTATGTGAGTAAATAAATATATAAATTAATGAAAACTCATTATAACACTTACTATAATTTACATTCTTATATATATTTAAATATTATTCTTCACTTCTACCCAACCCTTGGCAACACAGACACTGGCTTTAACTTGACTTTGCTTTCAAATAGAGAAACAGATTTGACATAAAAATCGTGGTTTCATTGCATTAGGTGCTATATATCAATAGTACGCTGGACCATATTCCCCCAGATATCAAGTATTAACCCATGGAAACTGTAAATGGAAAAAGGATATTTTCAGATTTGCTTAAGTTAAGACCAGTGGTTGGCAAACTCATTAGTCAACAGAGCCAACTATCAATAGTACAATGATTGAAATTTCTTTTGAGAGCCAAATGTTTTAAACTTAAACTTCTTTTAATGCTACTTCTTCAAAATAGACTCGCTCAGGCCATAGTATTTTGTGGAAGAGCCACACTCAAGGAGCCAAAGAGCCACATGTGGCTCTCAAGCTGCGGTTTGCTGACCACTGTCCTAGACTAACCAAGTAGGATCTCAAATGCTATCAAGAATTTTTAAGAGAGAGCTGCAAAAGGAGATTGCTTCTGTGTGAGAAGGCAATGTGAAGACAGTCAGATGTTGGAATAAAGGAGCTCCACACCAAGGAATGCCAGCAGCCACTAGGAGCTGGAAGAGATAAGCAACAGATTTTTCCCTCAGGTTTCCAGAAAGAGCGTGGTGTAGCGCTACCAATTTCAGACTTCTGGCTTCCAATGCGGTGAGAGAATAATTTTTTTTGTTTTCAGCCACCCCAAGTGTGTGGTAACTGACTACAGCAGACAAAGAAAAGTAATACAATGCTTTTTATAAAATCCCAAACATTTAGAAGTTTTTAAATGCCATTCAATCAGGAAAACACTTATTGAGTATCCTATATAATAAAAGGCTAATATGCAAATTGTCTCCTTGACCAGGAGTTCAACCAGGGGGCAAGGTGGGCTAAGCAACCACCCATGACCCCTTCCCCCAGGCAGGCCAGACCCCACCCATATACGAATTCATGCACCAGGCCTGTAGTTATAAATAAGATCTCCGAAATAACCGAGCTCAAGTCACTTTCATTCAAAGGGAGATGCTGGAACACAGGGCAGAAAGGACAAGAACAATGGGAAAACAGAGAAGAGAATAATGTTATCTTCCAAAGAACTGGAGAATGCTTTTGCAAAAAGTTGCCTTCAAAGTTGGCCTTCAAAATGTATAAAACTTCAGTAAAAAAATTGACAGGAAACTTAAATGTAGTTGAGAGTCACTTGTACAAGTTCACTCATTATTAAGCTTCCTTGGGTCTCTTGATACCATAGACACAGCTAGCTTGCAGTTCACATACTCTGAAATCTTAGTACCACAGAGACTCACTACAGAAAATATATAATTGTGATGCCATTCTTATATGCTACCATAGCTCTGTGCAGGCATTCTAGGTATTTTGATATCTGTAGGAAAAGCCTTGATACTCAGACAAATGCTAAAAATGCAGTTCTCTTGGTTGGCACTAGCCTTTTAAAACTGTGTTCATGAAGGGGGGTCTAAGGTTTTGTAGTTGATAACAGTCCCAACATTTGAGATACTCACTTCTCCAAAAGGCATAATGCACACAAGTTGTGATAACAAACAAATAAAAATGCAACAATGCCTAAAGTGTGCTATCACAAAAGATATTAAGGAACTACAAACCAACAGCAGCATTTTCAAAAATAAAAACTAGGTTCCAGGATTTATAGCTTAATAAGTTACAATTCTCCTCAATTTTTACCAAGTCCCCACCCTCTCCTTCCATATACACACATATGTAAGCACATTACAATAATTAGAATATCTTGGCGCTGGAGATGGAATATAGAGCTCAACAATAAAGAAAAGAAACCAGAATTATATACAAATATGATAAATATGTGGTATATGATATTATATCAATGGGAAACTCATTATACTAAAATAAAACTAGCATTAAAAGAAATAAGTTGGAATCACTCCTTGCAATAAGACATATATTCCAGAGGATCAAAGTTTTAGGTATTATAAAAATGAAGTAATAAAAGTACTGGAAGAATATACACATATACACATACACATTTATAAAAATCTTTTGAGTACAGATTTTCTTTCCTATCAAGACACAAATCCTAATACAAAAAAAATTAAAAACATAAATTTAAAAAATTGGTACATCTGAGCACATAAAAATAAAAAGTTATGTACCAGAAAAAGAAATTATAAACAAAGTGAGTAGTCTGGAGAAAAAATATGCAACCAAGGGTAGTGCTAATTTTCTTAGTATTAAAAAAATTATGTGGATGAATGGATAAAAAAAGATTAACCAAGAATTTATATGCATAGCAGAGGCCTGGTGCACAAAATTTGTGCATGGGGGTGTGTTCCCCTCAGGCCAGCCAACACCCTCTTCAATGTGGGACCCAGGACTGCTGGCTTCCAACTGCTCGCCGTCCTGATTGCACCTAACCACTTCTGCCTGCCCGCCTGATCATCATCTAACCACTCCCCTGACAACCTGATTAATGCCTAACTGCTCCCCTGCCAACCTGTTTGCCCCTAACTGCCCTCCCCTGCAGGCCTGGTCACCCATAACAGCCCACCCCTGCATGCCTGATCCCCCCTACTACTCTCCCTTGCAGGCCTGGATCCCCCCCAACTGCCCCTCCCTGCAGGCCCAATCGCCCCCAACTTCCCTCCTCTGCCAACCTGGTCACACTTAACTTCCCTCCCTGCAGGATTTATTGCCCCCAACTGCCCTCCCTTACAGGCCATCTTGTAGTGGCTATCTTGTGTCCACATGGGGACAGCCATCTTTTCCCACATTTTTGTGTTGGGGTGACAGTCAATTTGCATATTACTCTTTTATTAGATATGATAGAGGCCTGGTGCACGAGTGAGTACCGGTTGGTTTGCCCTGAAGGGTGTCCCGGATCAGGGTGGGGGTCCCCTTAGGGTGGCCTGGGTGAGGGACCTGTGGTGGTTTGCAGGCTGGCCATGCCCCCCAGTAACCCAAGCAGAGGCCCTGGTGTCTGGGATTTATTTATCTTCTATAATTGAAACTATGTAGCCTTGAGTGGAGTCCTCTGCCGACCAAGATGTGCAGGAAGCTTGGCTTCCTCCATTGCTGGGGAAACCCAAACCTTCTGCTCTCTCTGTGGCCATAGACATCTTGGTTGGGTTAATTTGCAACTGGGTCAGACAATTCCAAAACTTCTAAACTCCAGATCTCCCTGTAGCTCCTGCTGAGTGGCCTCAGACACTGGCTGACTTGCACCTCCTTGGAGATTCAGGAACCAGTGTACCTAGAGGTCAGTGTGAAATGACATCAGATTTCAACTCTTCACGTACATAAGTGACACACTCAAGAGGCAGACTCAGTGAGCACCAAAGCCCTATTGAAGCAAGTCTGCCCTATAGGGATGTCTCTAGCACAGCAATTCTTCCATTATAGACATAGCTAATCCTCACAGTATATTGGCCTGGAGGTCATTTCCTCCCAGTGTACCAATAGCAATCAAGGCTTAACTACAACAAGACTGTGTACCCAACCCACAAAGGGGTGCACCAAGAGTGTCCACCTCAAGTGATTGAGGAGGCAGAGCTACTGGGAAGAGCTAAAGGACAACTAGCACACAAAGCCACTCCATCAACACAGGGAAGCAGCCAAAATGCAGAGACAAAGAAACATGTCACGAATTAAAGAAATGGAGGAAAGCAAACTACTGGATATA